>CAKJTW010000264.1:0-165294 GCA_917880005.1 Nanger dama | reverse complement strand
TGACATCGTTTAAGTCACTCAGGCTTGAAATAAAGTAGGGAAGTTTTCAATTAAAAGCTAACAGTTTATAACCTTAAAGCAGGTTTTTGGTTTTTTTTTTTTTTTTTTTTTTTTTTTACTGCCCACATCAACTGTTACATCCTCAGATCAACTTTTCCCTTCTTGTGAAACAATGAATCACCAACATTTTATGTTAAGTCTACCTTTCAGTCTGTCTTCAAGGCACTGTTCTTTAATTTCTCAATGATATAAGATGCTTTATAAATGTGAACAGTAATCTGCTATACTTTACTATTTTAGTATCCTTTCCATTCATTCCTTTAAATTTGGAATGTGGCATCTTTCTCTATGTAGAAAAAATAACTTACTAAGCACAAAAATTTTGCTCTAAGGCCACTAAATTTATTCCATTTTGGAAAAGATAGCCAAAAATCCACCTAACTGCTGCTCATTCAATACATTCTTCTCAATTGTGGTCACTAAGCTACGTTCTTCTCAATTCTGTTCTCTAAAATACACGCAAGAATACACAGAACTATACAAAAAGATCTTAATGACCCAGATAACCACGATGGTGTGATCACTCACGTAGAGCCAGACATCCTAGAATGCAAAGTCAAGTGGGCCTTTGGAAGCATCATTACAAGCAAAGCTAGTGGAGGTGATGGAATTCCAGTTGAGCTATATCAAATCCTAAAAGATAATACTGTCCAAGTGCTTCAACTCAATATGCCAGCAAATTTGGAAAATTCAGCAGTAGGCACAGGACTGGAAAAGGTCAATTTTCATTTCAGTCCAAAAGAAAGGCAATGCCAAAGAATGCTCAAACTACTGCACAATTGCAGTCATCTCACACACTAGTAATGTAATGCTCAAAACTGGCCAAGTGAGGCCTCAATAATACATGAACCATGAACTTCCAGTTGTTCAAGCTAGATTTGTAAAAGGCAGAGGAACCAGAGATCAAATTGCCAACATTTGTTAGACCATTGAAAAATCAAGAGTTCCAGAAAAACATCTACTTCTGCTTTATTGATTATGCCAAAACCTTCGACTGTGTGGATCACAACAAACTGTGGAAAATTCTTAAAGAGATGGAAATTCCAGACAACCTTACCTGCCTCCTGAGAAATGTGTGTAGGTCAAGCAGCAACAATTATAACTGGAACAGCAGGTTAGTTCCAAGTTGGGAAACGGATATGTCAAGGCTGTATATTGCCACCCTGCTTATTTAACTTATATGCAGAGTACAACATGTGAAATGTTGGGTTGCATGAAGCACAAGCTGGACTCAAGATTGCCAGGAGAAATATTAATAACCTCAGATATGCAGATGACACCCCCTAATGGCAGAAAGCTAAGAGGAACTGAAGAGCCTCTTGATAAAAGTGAAAAAGAAAGAAAGTGAAGTTGCTCAGTCGTATCCGACTCTTTGCGACCCCATGGACTGTAGCCTACCAGGCTTCTCCATCCATGGGATTTTCCAGGCAAGAATACTGGAGTGGGTTGCCATTTCCTTCTCCAGGAGATCTTCCTGACCCAGGGATTGAACCCAGGTATCCCACATTGTCGGCAGACGCTTTATTGTCTGAGCCACCAGAGAAGTGAAAGAGGAGAGTTTAAAAGTTGGCTTAAAACTCAGCATTCAAAAAATGAAGATCATGGCGTCTGGTCCCATCACTTCATAGCAAATAGATGGGGAAACAATGGGAATGGTGAGAGATTTTATTTTCTTGAGCTCCAAAATCACTGCAGATGGTGACTGCAGCCATGAATTAAAAGATGTTTGCTCTTTGGAAGAAAAGTTATGACCAACCTAGACAGCATTCTAAAAAGCAGAGACATTACTTTTCTGTCAAAGGTCCATCTAATCGAAGCTATGGTTTTTCCAGTAGTCATGTATGGATGTGCGAGTTGGATTGTAAAGAAAGCTGAGTGCCAAAGAATTGATGCTTTTGAACTGTGGTGTTGGAGAAGACTCTTGAGAGTCCCTTGGACTGCAAGGAGATCCAAAAGTCCATCCTAAAGGAAATCAACCCTGAATATTAATTGAAGGACTGATGTTGAAGCTGAAGCTCCAATATTTTGGCCAGCTGATGCAAAAGACTGACTCATTTGAAAAGACCTTGATGCTGGGAAAGATTGAAGGCAGGAGGAGAAGGGGATGACAGAGGATGAAATGGTTAGATGGCATCACCACCTGGATAGACATGAGTTTGAGTAGGCTCTGAGAGTGGATGATGGACAGGGAAGCCTGGCGTTCTGCAGTCCATGGACTCACAAAGAGCTGGACGGGACTGAGTGACTGAACTGAAACTATATCCCGAGTTAGCATAAAAACAATGCAGCTTTCAGGCCTTAAAATGAGAACATTTAAACTGCCAAGAGAGTCATGGGGTTGTCTGCACAGGACAGTGTTTTCCATCACTTACAGAGTTACATTTGGCATGTGAGGAAGAGAGAACCTAATACCATAGGAGCAGCCATTTAAAGTAAAAGAAGACAGCCACAAAGGTTCATGCAGAATATTTTAAATATTCCCCTTGAACAAAATGATTTAACTGATTATTCTTCAAGGGAGATGCTCATCCAGGAAAAATGAAAGATCCTAGAATGGCATCTTCCATTTGGGACATATTGAGAGATAATATTTTGATTTCACTGAGCTCCACTCTAGTCCTTGTTAATTTAGTAGGTCCGTTTTCAGTGTTGTTTTATAGATTTTCAGAATTTATAGAGAAATAAAATTGCACTCTGCACACCCAAGACAAGGACATTTCCTCCAAAGAAACTGGCTGCATCAAAGGCAGACTTTGGGCACAGGTTGTAAGGTCAGAGTTAGAGTGGTTTTAGTTGTACCTGAGAGTAGCTATAGTGGGAGCTAAGGAGGCGAAGGCAGAATTGTGGTTTTAGAATTGGTTGATGATTCTGTGGCAGTGGGCAGAACAGAATGCCTGGCTAATGTTGAATTATCTGAACAGTAACTTTTACCTTTCATTTAATCCAAAAGCAGATGGTATAAGCAGCCTTAGTATCAAAACAGGAGACATAGCTGTTGAGATTTTCATAGATTTCTGGTGCTGGAGAGATGACCCTCAGGAGTGGTGGTACTGGGACTCTCAAGATTGTGGTCAGTAAAGCTGGGGTGTAGTCATGTTCAGGGCCAGGGTGGTACTCTTGAGTCACAGTCATCGCACATAGAATTGCCAAGCATCCCATGGCCCAGAGCAGCAGGTGAGAGAGCCCTGACATTGCGTCCTCACTACAGGTGTTCAAGTGAACCTGGGGCACCCAATGCTGTGTCTGTCCCTCTGTCCCTGAACTGCCTCAGAGTATCCAACCCACAGTGTGTGCAGGTGTCCGTTGGATTTTTTTTTTTTTTTTTGTACCAAACTATGCAGCACTTTAAAATGAACTATTTTGTTTTTTTTCCAAGAGCTTAATAAGTTTTCAGACTGCTTGCACTGTAGTACAAAACACCCTGTTCTGTTGCCCTGGCCTTGCCTATGGAAGGACTCTGTCCCTTGCTGGGGTCATTAGTAATTAGGTCACGGGTGAGAGAGCCCTCCGAGGGGAAGGGGAAGACGTTGGGGTTTTGGAGAGAAGCTGAGTCTGAATTAAGTCCCTGCTGGGCTGGGAGGCAGGAGACAGACGTGAGCTCTGTAACCTGCTCCCCTAGACAGCCAGGTGGGCAGGTGGGGAAGGTCTCAGGGATCCAGGTCTCATTCATGGAATGATGGGACTTGGTCTCAATCTTTAAGCTTTAAAACAAATGGTCCCAAGACTTCTCTGGTGGTCCAGTGGTTAAGAATCCACCTTCCAGTGCAGAGGACACGGGTTCCACCTCTGGTTGAGGAACTAAGATCTCACATTCTATTGAGCAGCTAAACCCACACACCCCAGCAAAGACCGGTGTAGCCAAAATAAGCAAAATAAATTGCCCCGTGGGAGCCTCCAGATCTCACGGGGCAGGGGGTTTTGAACTGTGTCTGCACAGAGTGGGAACTTGATGATCTTTGTTGAGTCAATGTACCCTGAGCCTGCATAACCAGTGGGGAGGGGACCCAGAAGTCATGAGCTGTCTAGTGCTGCCCCCTTCTGGTCACCGCAGAGCAGGGCCCGATCCTGAAACCTGAACAGGGCAGGAACTCAGTGTCTGGCCTTGACAGACTGAGGGGCCGCAATAGGAAGCCGATGTTTGCAGGTGCTTCACTAGTTTGCTGTTATAACTGAGTGAAAAGAAGTAAAATAGGAATCCTAAGTGTCAGGCAGGAAGAGAGGGATGGAGAAACTTAAAAATGTTTCTTGTGCATCAAAATCTAGTTTCTTATTGATAGATTTTTAATTCCTAAAATCCTAAAATCCTCCTTTAAATCCTAAAATCTGAAACTTGTTTGGTGATGAAACATCTTGTCATTGTTTAAAAGTATGTGAATATTTTATAATCAGTTCTGTTCTTTCAAAAAAATTTAACTTGAAGATTATCCAGACTTTTAATCCAGTCTCTGCATTTTTAGTCTCTTGGGCATTTTACTTAATCACATATAACCACATTATTTTTTTTGACATAGCAGTTACTGACAGTTTTATTAACAGTTAACACTTATGTAAAGACACACAAACACCCTGAGTCTCTCAAGAATGTGGCCTGTGATTGGCTTGAGGAGTACTTTGTCCTTCATCCCTGAGTTGGATTATGTGTTATTGTGTGTACCTTCATGCTTTATGCTTTTCTTATAATAGAAGTACTTAAGTGCCCCTTTTTAGCCAGGACAGGTAATACATGTAATATGTATACAGTTGAGGCTTTATCACTCTGATCCAAGATGTCATAATTAATTTCTTTATTCCTCTTTTTTTTGGGGGAGGAAGGTTTGGTGTTAAATTAGTTCTTGTTAAATTAGAGCTTTGACCATTGCTTATTAGAGTTAATTTACAAAGAGTTACTTCTTCATATAAAGTGCCTCTTTGCTTGCTTAGCATTCATGAGGTTCATTCTATATTAAATAAAAATGGAGAGAGATCAGTGGCGATTTCAAATTATTAAATGGGCCAGACATGCCAGGCATTTATGCTGCCACCTTGTGGAGATTAATAAGATAGACAGTTAAAATCAAGGATCATGATGAAAACATAAATGATTAAAAACCTCCCACACTGAATATTCTACCAAGTATATTATTTTAATATAATAGTGTGCATCATTCAGTTTGCATTTCATGGAGGTGCATTGTCATCTCTGCTACTTAAATTCTGTGAGTGTCTAGAGCTGTGTTCAAATGGAAATCTGGTTAAAGAAGGAGCCTTTCTAAAGGCAACAAAAGTTACTTCAACCTCCCCCTCCCCACCCCCAGAAATAGGATTGGATGAAAAGGACTCTAGGACACAGTATCTTAAAATAGGAAGGAGAAAAATGTGGGCTAATGTTAGCATAACAGTGACTGTTACGTTATTTTCTTTACTTTCTGAAGTAATATGTGTTACTTTATTGAAATAGGTACATTTTATACACTTTAATTTGCAGGAATCAGAAACCCCAGTCCTACAAGGCCTTTCCTTTACTGTCAGACCTGGAGAACTGTTAGCTGTGGTCGGACCTGTGGGAGCAGGAAAGGTAAGTTGTGATGCCTTTTTCAGCTTGATGCAACCGCTGGTAAATTCTGAGTGGAGCCCAGAGCTGAGTGTAATTCAGTTTGAATTGTTTGTGTCTAGAATGGTATTCATCTAGGTGTGTCCCATGGGACATTAGTTTTTCAAGAAGATTTTGTGGCAAATAAATCTGGATAAATACACACTGTGCTTTTCTTCTTGGTGCTTCATGTTGCACAGTTGGGAACTGCTTGTGGGAATTTGGATGCCTCAGTGAAGGTAATTATTGATGCAAGAGCTGTTCAGGATGGACAGAGACAGTGAGGACTTCTTTTCATCACAGCGGCCCCTCCAGGAAGTCAGAAGGTGGTAAAGGCTCTTCCGGGAAGCTCTAAGCATTTCCTCATGTGACTTGACTTGGTCCTGTCAGTGCTTGTGTAGTGAATGTGCAGCCGCATGCTGGAGATAAAGATACAGAAGTGAGCCAGACCCCAAAACCTTTGCCCTCAAGAGGCAACCAGATTCTGGGGCAAGACATATACATAGGCAGGTTATTTCAGCCCAGTGTGGTGAGTGCTCTGATGTGTGGACACAGATATGTCATTTGTGTGTTACAAGAGATTTGGAGGACATGGGTATGTACACTTAGTCTCCTGTGTTTTATACAACAAAATACAGAAACCTCAATATGGGATATGTACACGAGAGAGTTATGATTTCCTCCATGATGGACATTACAAAAATTTTTTATTTTTAATTGGAGGATAATCACATTACAATATTGTGTTGGTTTCTGCCATACATCTACATGAATCAGCCATAGGTGCGTATGTCCCCGCCCTCTTGAACCTCTCTCCGACCTCCTACCCCGTCCTACTTATCTACGTTGTCACAGAACCTTGGATTTGAGTTCCCTGGGCATGATGGACTTTTGTTCTTCAAACATTTCAGAGTACTTTTAATTAATAATCTTTGGATATCTTCTTCACATATAACTTTAAAAAATATATTTATTTATTTGGTTGCATTGGATCTTGGTTATAGTGCGTGGCATCTCTAATTGTGGCATGTGGGCTTAGTTGCCCTGGGGCATGTGGGATCTTATTCCTCTGACCAGGGAACCAGGGATCTGACCAGAGCCTCTGGTACTGGAATGCAGATTCTTTTTTCTTTCAGTTTTTATTATCTAGATATAATTATTATGTTTTTAACTTTTTATTGTGTACTGGGGTGTAGCCAGACTGGTTCCAAATAGGAAAAGGAGTACGTCAAGGCTATATATTGTCACCCTGCTTATTTACTTATATGCAGAGTAAATCCTGAGGAATGCTGGACTGGAAGAAACACAAGCTGGAATCAAGATTGCTGGGAAAAATATCAATAACCTCAGATATGCAGATGACACCACTCTTATGGCAGAAAGTGAAGAGGAACTAAAAAGCCTCTTGATGAAAGTAAAAGAGGAGAGTGAAAAGTTGGCTTAAAGCTCAACATTCAGAAAATGAAGATCATGGGATCCGGTCCCATCACTTCATGGGAAATTGATGGGGAAACAGTGTCAGACTTTATTTTGGGGGCTCCAAAATCACTGCAGATGGTGACTGCAGCCATGAAATTAAAGGACGCTTACCCTTGGAAGAAAAGTTATGACCAACCTAGATAGTATATTCAAAAGCAGAGACATTACTTTGCCAACAAAGGTCTGTCTAGTCAAGGCTATGATTTTTCCTGTGGTCATGTATGGATGTGAGAGTTGGACTGTGAAGAAGGTTGAACGCTGAAGAATTGATGCTTTTGAACTGTGGTGTTGGAGAAGACTCTTGAGAGTCCCTTGGACTGCAAGGAGATCCAACCAGTCCATTCTGAAGGAGATCAGCCCTGGGATTTCTTTGGAAGGAATGATGATGCTAAAGCTGAAACTCCAGTACTTTGGCTACCTCATGCGAAGAGTTGACTCACTGGAAAAGACTGATGTTGGGAGGGATTGGGGGCAGGAGGAGAAGGGGATGACAGAGGATGAGATGGCTGGATGACATCACTGACTCGCTGAACATGAGTCTGTGTGAACTCCAGGAGTTGTTGATGGACAGGGAGGCCTGGCATGCTGCGATTCATGGGGTCACAAAGAGTTGGACATGACTGAGCGACTGAACTGAACTGAACTGTAGCCAGTTAACAGTGTTGTGATAGTTTCAGGTGAACAGTGAAAGGTGTGTGTCAGCCATATGTACACATGCAGCTATCCTCCCCCAAATCCTCTCCCATCCAGGTTGCCACGTAACAGTGAATGGAGTTCCATGTGCTGTGCAGTAGGACCTTATTGGTTATGCATTTTAAATATAGCAGTGTGTACCTGTCCATTCCAAACTCCCCAACTATCCCTTCCCCCATCCTAGAAGGTGGACTCTTTTAACAATTATTTGTTAATTATTTGACTCTTGAACAATTATTTGTCAAGTAAAAGATACACAGATTCAAGAACAACTGCATGAACATCAGATACAGAAAATACACACCCTGCTGGGTTGTTCTGCTGGTTAAGGATGTTGAACATTCTTAGTCTTTGCTGAGTAGAACTTCATTTGGGGAAACTCAGGCAGAGTAGACTGTTATAGTATTACTATTCCTTATCAACCTTTAGTTCACATTGACCAATAGTGCTATTTTCTTTTTTCCTTCATAAGTGCAGAACTGTACTTTATCCTGTTCTGATATCACTGATAGAGCACCAGGGTGGGGTCAGCTGTGCTGCGGGCGTGTTCCGTCCTGAGTGCTGCCTGTTCATGTGTGTGTGTTGGCCATCTGTTGCAGTCCTCACTGTTAAGCGCTCTGCTGGGGGAGCTGCCCCCGAGCCAGGGGAAGGTCAGCATGCACGGGAGGATCGCGTATGTTTCTCAGCAGCCCTGGGTGTTCTCAGGAACTGTGAGGAATAACATTTTATTTGGGAAGAAATATGAAGAAGATCGATATGAGGAAATAATAAAGGCTTGTGCTTTAAAAGAGGTGAGTAATGACTTTTGAGTTGCATGTACTCAAATTTCAAATAATGATAGTATTAGTTTAAACAATAAGCTTTGTTGAAAGTTTTTTGTTGTTGTTGTTGTTGTTGTTAATGTGAAAGGTCTTTGATTGTTGCTTTAAGCTGATCTTTTGGGTAATTATGCAGTCACATACGCTGCTGTTTTAATCCTGATGTGAAAATGATGATCACAGAATGCTTTTGTTTCATTTGCTGAAGTTTCATTCACTTTTAGGTTCTTTTTTAATATACTTCCCTGGTGGCTCAGATGATAAAGCATCTGCCTGCAATGTGAGAGACTTGGGTTCGATCCCTAGGTCAGGAAGATCCAGTACTCTTGCCTGGAAAATCCCAAGGACAGAGGAGCCTGGTAGGCTACAGTCCATGGCGTCGCAAAGAGTCAGACATGACTGAGTGACTTCACTTTTCCTTTTTTTAAATAGACAATTACAAAAATTTGTAAAAACAGAGAGGGACAGTGTAGTGAACCCTCATGTACCCATCCCCAGCTTCAGTCAGGAGCAGCTGGTGGCCAGTCTCACTGGATCTTTACCCTTGCCCTCAGTCAGCCCCACCCCCCAACAGTATTCTGCGGTAGATCCTAGACCCCAGGTTAGTTCATCTGTAAAAATTTCATTGTTGTTGTTGTTCAGTTCCTAAGTCCTGTCCGACTTTTCGCAACCCCATGGACTGCAGCATGCCAGGCTTCCCTGTCCTTCATCATCTCCTGAAGTTAGCTCAAACTCATGTACATTGAGTCAGTGATGCCATCCAACCATTTCATCTTCTCTTGCCCCCCTTCTCCCTCCTGCCCTCAGTCTTTCCTAGTGTCAAGGTCTTTTCCAATCAGTTGGCTCATCACATCAGGTGGCCAAAGTATTGCAGCTTCAGCTTTAGCATCAGTCTTTCCAATCAACATTCAGGGTTGATTTCCTTTAGGACTGACTGGTTTAATATCCTTGCTGTCAAGGGACTCTCAAAAGTTATCTCTAACACCATAGTTCAAAAGCATCAGTTCTTTGATGCTCAGCTTTCTTTATAGTCCAACTCTCACATTCATACATGACTACTGGAAAGACCATAGACTTGACTATATGGGCCTTTGTTGGCAAAGTGATGTCTCTGCTTTTTAATATGCTGTCTAGTGCTGTAAAAAGCTTTTCTTTTAAGGAGCAAGCATCTTTTAATTTTGTGACTGCAGTTACCATCCACAGTGATTTTAGAAAATAAAATCTATCACTGTTTCCACTTTTTCCCCATCTATTTGCCATGAAGTGATGGAATTGAATGCCACACAAATGAACAATAAATATATTCTGTTACTATAAGCAATATCATATTAACATTTGTCTATATATTGTCTTTAACTACTTTTAAGTTTTTTAATAAGTTTTTATAAAAAAGCTTTTAAGCCTTTTAAAAATTTTAGGCATTACATAGTTAAAGGTTTTATGTTGATAAATTCTAGTTTGATATTTTCCCACATAGATTGCTTGACCTTACAAACTCATCTTGGATGGCTGTAAGCTTGTACTTTCATCTTATATTTACACATTCCTATCAACTTGGACATATTCTTTCTAGATTGCCTTAAAAATCATAGAATAACATGTTCATTGATCCTTCCATATTTAGGTATAGAAGCCTTCAAGACTTGGGTAACTTTAGTATTGTCTTCATTTCAAATATACTCTTCAGCCACCAACTGGGCAGCATGATGTGAAAGAGCAAAAGGCTCCGAACTGACATGAGCTGGTTCAGATTCCTTCTCTTCTGTTTAACAGCTGACCATCCTCAGGCCAGTGATGTGACCTCACTTAGTTGCCTTATATGTGAAATGGGTCCAGTACTTACTATGCAGCTTGTTGTGAGGATTGGAGATAATCAGCATCAGGGTCCAGCACAGTGTTTGTTGCACATATCTTACCCTCCAAGAGCTAAGAGAAGCTGTGTGCACATGTACAAGTGATGGAGCAGAGTAAGATGGGTCCTTCACAAGAGATGAGAGATGTGAACAGAGCCTTAGGAACCCAGCAGGAAGAGATGACTCCAGGATGGTGTCATGGTAGGGTGTGTTTGGACTGAGCCTAGAAGGATGGGCAGGGTATTGTCAGGACATGAGAGGAGGGGCAGTACCACATGGAAGAAAGCTGTGAAGGAAGGCAGGGCCTCTTGCTGCTTGACTGCAGAGTCCAGTATTCCTCTGACAGGGCCTCACCTCCAACTCTCATCAACCATTTAAGCAGTCTGCTGTGTGGTGCTTCTGTAAGTCTCCACCAACGCTGGAGGGCCCCTGATGTGCTTCTGGATGAACGACATCAAACCTGTATCACCATTTCCTAGTTTGGCTCTCATGTGTGTGTCTGCTGTTCAGTGAAAATTGGTGAAATTTAACTTGAGGGAAAATAACGTGAATAAGAACACCTTTCTGTCAGTGGGGGGATTGTAGCATATATTCAAGTCAGGCTTTTCCCTTTAACCTAATGAGAAAATGATGGCTGGGAAATTAGCCTGACTTGGATTTTTACATCAAATCCTCTGAGGTGTTTTTCCCATTTGGGGCTTGTCCATGAATAACTGTCAGAGTCAATAGCACAGTTGCAGTCCTACTACCAGACATGGAGAGAGACTGTTTCTTATGTCCTAACTATGCTAAATGAAGGAGTGGAGTTAGGTATCTTTTCTAGAACATGGTTGAGATTGCTGTGCTACAGCATGGTACTGTTTTAAGAAACAAAACAAAACAACATAAAATCAAAGCATCCAAGTGGAACAGTTTGCAGGGACTTCAACTGTGAAACAGAGGCCAAGTGACTGCGTGTGTGCATGTATGTAGTGCTGTGAACCTGTCTTAAAATGGCTCATTGTTGTTCATGAGAGCTAAAGCAAGGGATGATAATAACCTCTGAGCTCAACAAAGAAAGCAGGTGAAATAATGATGAATTATCATAACAGAGCAATTGCTGCCTTTCATTGTATGTACACCAGTTAAGCTCTGAGTGAGCAGAGAACCTGTGTGTGTCTATCTGTGTGTCTTTGTGGCTGTCAGGGAGGGTTATGATGGAGACAGTCTCTTTCTTCTCTTTATGGTCACATACTTTGCATGTTGTGATTCACATTGTACATGGGGTCCCACAGTTGCTTTGATGAGAAAATAGGTATCAATCAGTCACCAGTAGCAAGTTATAATCAACTCATGTCCCTTTTCCTTTTATGGAGGGTATTCATATACTTCCTTATATTGTCACAGCATCCTTGAATTGAGTGACTCTTGTTTCTGCAGCACATTCTGTAGAAGAGGAAAATGAAACTTAGGAGATCAGAGAACTTGTTTATCATGCAGACTCCAGGGTGCCACTTGCTTTCTCCCCAAGTTTGCTACAGTAAAGACAAAGAAATGAGGACATGATCTGAAGTAAGGCATTGTCTTAGGTTGATGCCAGCTCTCACACCTGTGTCTCTAGCACAAACCTTCACACCTGCATGTCCAGCTGCACTGTGACACCACTGGGAGGTCATCTCAGCTGGTCCACAAGCCAAGTCTCCTAAACCTGCCTTCACCATCTTCTCCAACACAGTGAATGGAGACCCTGCCCTTCCCCTTCCTCACCCCAAACACCACAGTCCTCTTCTCTTACAGCCCACACCCATCCCGTCAGTAGGTCTTCCAGACTCCACCTTCCAAGTGTGTCTGGAGTATAACCCCATCTCTCCATTCCTGCTGTTCCCACTCTGGTTGGTCCTGACCAAAGTCATCTCTCACTTAGATTATTCCAGTAGCCTTCTCATATGTACCCATCCCCCATTGCAGTCTGCTTTTTGCAAAATGCAGGAATGATTCCTTAAAATCCTCAGACCTCAGACCACGTCAGTCCTGCCCACCTCCTCCCTTTACTTGAGTGACCCCAGGGCACCTCTTGCTGTCTCTGCCCTCACTCCCCTCATTCTTACTTGGCTCCACCCTCCTGCCCTCTTGCTTATCCTGAACCCCCTGAGCATCTCCCCTGTGGCCTCTGCACCCACCCCCTCCCTCTGTGAGGAGCAGCCTCTCCAGGTCTGCCTGAGCCTTCCCATCCAGATCTGCTCACACCCCTCTAGGCAGAGCTCTCACACCCCGGTGTGGACTCACTTCCCTCCTTTACTCTCCATCCCCCTGAGCCAGCTTCCTTTTCCTTCATGTCCTCAGTCCTTACACTCAGGTTAATTTTTCATCTCCCACCATGGGAAAGAAACTCTGGGACATTGTTTTCTTGTGGCCAAATTTACTGTGCCCAGAACAATGCCTGGTGTAAATGGTCAAATGCATAAATTCTGTTAAAAGCTACAGAATTAAAACAGATGGCAATCTCTGAGAGGCTTGCTTTTTAATGTTCAAGATTATGATTTAGTCACTATGAAATAAGCCTGTTGTTGTTGATCATATGTTTGTATAAAGAACTTATGCTAGATGGTTAGATGCTAGAGTTGGATGCAACTTAGTGACTCAGCAATAACAACAGGATGGTTAGGATGGCAGGAGGAGAACACATTCCAGGTCCATCCATGTTTCTTTTTTTCCCTTTTCTGTCTCCATATAGGATTTACAGCTTTTGCAGGATGGAGATCTAACTGTGACAGGAGATGGAGGAACCCCGCTGAGTGAAGGGCAGAAAGCCCGGGTCAGCCTTGCCAGGTAAATGGAGTTTCAGTTGCCACCCTGCCTCTGCCTCCTCTGCCACTCCTAGTGGACATGAGCACTCCAGCCCTGCTTACCGGGTGGGCATGTGTGAAGCAGAGTCTTGGTCCTTTCCCTGGGCTCCTGGAATGAGCATGAGACCCAGGGAGTGTGAAGTGTCCTCTCCTGACATCTCTCTACATTTTCTAGAGCCATGTATCAGGACGCAGACATCTACCTCCTAGACGATCCGTTCAGTGCAGTGGATGCAGGAGTCAGCAGGCACTTGTTCCAACAGTGAGTTTGCTCCTGTTTCCTATCATCTTTGCTTTCCAGGAACTGTGTAGAGATCAGGGAAGCGAGCTCAGGAAAGCCTTTGTGCTTCAGGAGACTCAGCTCACTCTGCTCTGGTGTCCCTACCTCCCCTCCTTTCCTTCTTCAGAAGATCCATTTTAGAGAAATTTTGCATCATGATGAGGTCAAGAAAGGACAATACAGCAGGTGCTTCCAGTGTGGGGACCAGTGGGTCTGTGCTTTAGGGAGTGAGGGATAGATGGCAGATTTCCCCTGTAATTTGCAGTTGATGGATCCAGACACTGTGGATGGATCCAGACCCCAAAGATAAAAAGGATGATGTAAAGTTTTTAAATCAGAGAGTAGGATTTGATAACCTGGTAACTGACTGCCAGTTCTTTTTCTCTGTCATTTGTTGAAGACACATTAGAAGTGAACTTTTCAGTACCGACATAGGGCTTCCATGGAAACACTCTGTTGGTTTATGCTTATTATTTTTTGATTTGGAAATACTTAGTAAAGTCTAGAACTTATGACTCAGTTATTTAACATTGCTTCATTGATGTTTCCTAGAATTAATACTTAGACCCACATGTAGGGTTAACTTGAATTTTTAAACTCCGTATCTAGAATCTTTCTGAAGTCCTGATTCTCACTTTGTATTTCTGGAATTTGTTGTCAGTAGCTTTTTCTTGGCCACAGAACTCCTAAGGTGAACAGCTCTGATGTTTTTTGTGCTAACACACGTTAACCAAGGCCTCTGATGGAGTCTAGACTGGCCTCTTTGAAAGCCTCATGAACTCACTTCTTCTGAAGCAGCCTCCTCATCTCCCCCACAGTTAGGTCCCTTGCTGTTTTTCACCTTTTAAAAGCCAATGAGCCCTTCCAGCTGCACTTATTAATACTCTACTGTGTGCACTGAGATCAATGCCCATACTGATATCACTGCACAAAATCTCTCAAGGAAATCAGTGAGCCAGGAGGGGGAAGGACCCACATTGGGCAAAATAAAGGAGACTAGGACACTCAGCTCTCATTCCATCCTTTCCCCACACTCCCTCCACCCATGCAACTACAAGTTTGTTTACCAGTCTGTGAGTCTGCTTCTGTTTTGTAGATAGGTTCATTTTTGCCGTAGTTTAGATTCCACATATATGTGACGTGATATTTGTCTTTCTCTTTCTGACTTCACTTAGGTCCATTTTTCTACAAATGGCATTCTTTCTTTTTATAACCGAGTAGTATTGCACTGTCTATATGTACCATATCTTCTTTTTCCATTTATTTGTCAATGGGCATTTAGGTGGTTTCCATGTTTTGACTATTGTGAATGGTGCTGATGTGAACATAGAGGTGCATTTGTCTTTTTGATTTATGGCTTTGTCCAGATATTTGCCTAAGATTGGGATTGCTGGATTATAAAGTAATTCTGTTTTCAGTTTTCTGAGGAACCTCCATACTGTTTTTCTTAGTGCCTGCAGCAATTTATATCCCCACAAGCAGTGTAGGAGGGTTCCCTTTTCTCCACACCCCTCAGCCATTGTTATTTCAATGATGACCATTCTGACTGGTGTGAAGTGATACCTCATTGTAGTTTTGATTTGCATTTCTCTAATAATTCACAATGGCGAACTTCTTTCCATGTGCCTATTGATTATCTTTATGTGTCCTTTGGAGAGGTGTCTTTTAGTTCTCCTGCCCATTATTTGACTGGATTTGTTGTTGTATGAGCTGTTTGTATATTTTGGAAATTAAACCCTTGCTGATCACATCATTTGCAAACATTTTCTGCCATTATGCAGGTTGTGTCTTCACTGTTTTTATGACTTCCTTTTCTGTGTAAAAGCTTGTAAGTTTCATTAGGTCTCGTTTGTTTATTTTTTTAAATTAAAAATGATTATTTATTTATTTTTGGCTGTGCTGGGTTTTCACTGCTGTGGAGGCTTTTTCTCTATTTGTGGTGAGCAGGGGATACTCTCTAGTTGTGGTGTCTGGACTTCTCATTGTGGTGGCTTCTCTTTTTTGCAGAGCATGGGCACTAGGGTGCATGGATTAAGTAGTTGCAGCTCCTGGGCTCTAGAGCACAGGATCAGTAATTGCAGTGCATGTGTTTAGTTGCTCTGTGCAAGTGGGATCTTTCTGGACCAGGGATTGAAAACTGTGTCTCTTGCACTGGCCGGTGGATTCTTTACCACTGAGCCACCAGGGAAGCCCCTATTTGTATATTTTGTTTATATTTCTATTGCCTTAGGAGATTGGCCTAGGAACACATTGGTGTAATTTATGTCAGAGAATGTTTTGGCCTACAATCTCTTCTAGGAGTTTTATGGTGTCAAGTCTAATGATTAAGTCTTTAAGTCATTTTGAGTTTATTTTGTGCATTGTGGGAGGGTTTTGTTCTAACTTCATTGATTTACATGCCTCTGTCTCTGTCCTTATGTCTTAGTTTCCTTTTCATCTAAGAATACCAGTAAGATTAGATTCAGTTCAGTTCAGTTCAGTTCAGTTGGTGAGTTGTGTCTGACTCTTTGCGGACATGAATTGCAGCACGCCAGGCCTCCATGTCCATCAACAACTCCCGGAGTTCACTGAGACTCGCGTCCATCGAGTCGGTGATGCCATCCAGCCATCTCATCCTCTATCATCCCCTTCTTCTCCTGCCCCCAATCCACCCAGCATCAGAGTCTTTTCCAATGAGTCAACTCTTCACATGAGGTGGCCAAAGTACTAGAGTTTCAGCTGCAGCATCATTCCTTCCAAAGAAATCCCAGGGATGATCTCCTTCAGAATGGACTGGTTGGATCTCCTTGCAGTCCAAGGGACTCTCAAGAGTCTTCTCCAACACGACAGTTCAAAAGCATCAATTCTTCAGCACTCAGCCTTCTTCACAGTCCAATTCTCACATCCATACATGACCATGGGAAAAACCATAGCCTTGACTAGATGGACCTTAGTCGGCAAAGTAATGTCTCTGCTTTTGAATATGCTATCTAGGTTGGTCATAACTTTTCTTCCAAGGAGTAAGCGTCTTTTAATTTTATGGCTGCAGTCACCATCTGCAGTGATTTTGGATTAGGCAGTGTAATTAAGAATAATGATTTCTTTTTAAAGTCCTGTCACCAAATTCTAAGGTATTAATGAGGAACCAGAGATCAAATAGCCAACATCCATTGGATCATAGAAAAAGCAAGGGAATTCCAGAAAAACATCTACTTCTGCTTCATTAGGGCTTCCCTGGTGCCTTAGATGGTAAAGATTCTACCTGCAATGCAGGAGACCCAGGTTCAATCCCTGGTTGGGAAGATCCCCTAGAGAAGGGAATGGCAACCCACTGCCAGCATTCTTGCCTGGAGAATTCCATGAACAGAGGGGCCTGGCAGGCTACAGTCCATGGAGTCACAAAGAGCTGGACACAACTGACTCTCACTTTCACACTTTTCTGCTTCATCGACTACACTAAAACCTTTGGCTGTGTGGATCACAACAAACCGTAGAAATTTATTCAAGAGATGGGAATAGCAGACCATCTTACCTGCCTTCTGAGAAACCTGTGTGCAGGTCAAGAAGCAACGGTTAGAACTGGACAACAGACTGGTTCAAAATTGGAAAAAGGTGTATGTCAAGGACGTATATTGTCAGTATGCATATTTAACTTCTGTGAAGAGTACATCATGCAAAATGCCAGGCTGGGTGAAACACAAGCTGGAGTCAAGATTGCCAGGAGAAATATCAATAACCTCAGAAATGCAGACAATACCACTCTGATGGCAGAAAGTGAAGAGGAACTAAAGAGCCTTTTGATGAAGGTGAAAGAAGAGAGTGAAAAACTGGCTTAAAACTCAACATTCAGTGAATTCCCATTGACTGTCTATTTTATATATGGGAATGTAAGTTTTCATGTTACTCTCTCCATATTTCCGACCCACCCCTTCCTCCCCTGCCCACCATGTCTATAAGGCTATTCTCTATGTCTGTGTCTCCATTGCTGAACTGTAAATAATTTCATCAGTACGACTTTTCTAGATTCCTTACATATATGTTAGTATACAATATTTGTTTTTCTTTTTCTGAGTTTCTTCTCTCTGTTTAATGGGCTCTAGGTTCATGCATCTCATTAGATATGCTGTATGATTCAGGGAACTCAAACTGGGGCTCTGTAACAACCCAGAGGGGTGAGATGGGGAGGAAGGTGAGAGAGAGTTTCAAGAGGGGAGGGAACATATGTGTACCTATGGCTGATTCATGTTGATGTTTGGCAGAAACCAACACAATTCGGTAAAGTCATTATCTTTCAATTAAAAACAAAAACATCTTTAGAAAAAAAATATATTCAACATTCATAAAACTAAGATCATGGCATCTGGTCCCATCAATTCATGGCAAATAGATGGGGAAAAACTGGAAACAGTTTTTTATTTTATTTTATTTTATTTTCTTGGGCTCCAAAATCACTGTGGATGGTGACTGCAGCCTTGAAATTAAAGGACACTTA
Source organism: Nanger dama (assembly GCA_917880005.1). Classification (NCBI taxonomy): domain Eukaryota; kingdom Metazoa; phylum Chordata; class Mammalia; order Artiodactyla; family Bovidae; genus Nanger; species Nanger dama. Next base: position 147,246 of record CAKJTW010000264.1, on the reverse strand, counting down.
CTCCTTGGAAGGATCAGGTCAGTTCAGTTCAGTCACTCAGTCGTGTCCAACTCTTGTGACCCCATGAATCGCAGCACGCCAGGCCTCCCTGTCCATCAACAATTCCCGGAGTTCACACAGACTCACATCCATCAAGTCAGTGATGCCATCCAGCCATCTCATCCTCTGTCATCCCCTTCTCCTCCTGCCCACAATCCTCCCAGGATCAAAGTCTTTTCCAATGGGTCAACTCTTCGAATGAGGTGGCCAAAGTACTGGAGTTTCAGCTTTAGCATCATTCCTTCCAAAGAAATCCCAGGGTTGATCTCCTTCAGAACGGACTGATTGGATCTCCTTGCAGTCCAAGGGACTCTCAAGAGTCTTCTCCAACACCATAGTTCAAAAGCATCAATTCTTCAGCACTCAGCCTTCTTCACAGTCCAACTCTCACATCCATACATGACCACAGGAAAAACCATAGCCTTGACTAGATGGACCTTAGTCAGCAAAGTAATGTCTCTGCTTTTAAATATACTATCAAAGTTGGTCATAACTTTCTTCCAAGGAGTAAGCGTCTTTTAATTTCATAGCTGCAGTCACCATTTGCAGTGATTTTGGAGCCCCCAAAATAAAGTCTGACACTGTTTCCACGGTTTCCCCATCTATTCCCATGAAGCAATGGGACTGGATGCCATGATCTTCGTTTTCTAAATGTTGAGCTTTAGGCCAACTTTTTCACTCTCCTCTTTCACTTTCATCAAGAGGCCTTTTAGTTCCTCTTCACCTTCTGCCATAAGGGTGGTGTCATCTGCATATCTGAGGTTCTTGATATTTCTCCCGGCAATCTTGATTCCAGCTTGTGTTTCTTCCAGGCCAGCATTTCTCATGATGTACTCTGCATATCAGTTAAATAAGAAGCGTGACAATATACAGCCTTGACGTACTCCTTTTCCTATTTGGAACCAGTCTGTTGTTTCATGTCCAGTTCTAACTGTTGCTTCCTGAACTGCATACAGATTTCTCAAGAGGCAGGTCAGGTGGTCTGGTATTTCCATCTCTATCAGAATTTTCCACAGTTTATTATGATCCACACAGTCAAAGGCTTTGTCATAGTCAATAAAGCAGAAATAGATGTTTTTTCTGGAACTCTCTTGCTTTTTCCATGATCCAGCAGATGTTGGCAATTTGATCGCTGCTTCCTCTGCCTTTTTAAAACCAGCTTGAACGTCAGGAAGTGCATGGTTCACATATTGCTGAAGCCTGGCTTGGAGAATTTTGAGCATTACTGTACTTGCATGTGAGATGAGTGCAACTGTGTGGTAGTTTGAGCATTCTTTGGCATTGCCTTTCTTTGGGATTGGAATGAAAACTGACCTTTTCCAGTCCTGTGGCCATGGCTGAGTTTTCCACATTTGCTGGCATATTGAGTGCAACACTTTCACAGCATCATCTTTTAGGATTTGAAATAGTTCATCTGGAATTCCATCACCTCCACTAGCTTTGTTGTAGTGATGCTTTCCGAGGCCCACTTGACTTCACATTCCAGGATGTCTGGCTCTATATTAGTGATCACACCATCATGATCATCTGGGTCATGATCTTTTTGTACAGTTCTTCTGTGTATTCTTGCCACCTCATCGTAATATCTTCTGCTTCTGTTAGGTGCATACCAATTCTGTCCTTTATTGACCCCATCTTTGCATGAAATGTTCCCTTGGTATCTCTAATTTTCTTAAAGAGATCTCTAGTCTTTCCCATTCTGTTCTTTTTCTCTATTTCTTTGCACTGATCGCTGAAGAAGGCTTTCTTATCTCTTCTTGCTATTCTTTGGAACTCTGCATTCAGATGCTTATATCTTTCCTTTTCTCCTTTGCTTTTCACCTCTCTTATTTTTACAGCTATTTGTAAGGCCTCCCCAGACAGCCATTTTGCGGGTTTTTTTTTGCATTTCTTTTCCAAGGGGATGGTCTGGATCCCTGTCTCCTGTACAATGTCAGGAACCTCATTCCATAATTCATCAGGTACTCTGTCTATCAGATCTAGACCTTGAATCTATTTCTCACTTCCACTGTATAATCATTAGGGATTTGATTTCGGTCACATCTGAATGGTCTAGTGGTTTTACCTGCTTTCTGCAATTTCAGTCTGAATTTGGTAATAATGAGTTCATGATCTGAGCCACAGTCAGCTCCTGGTCTTTTTTGTTGATTGTATAGAGCTTCTCCATCTTTGGCTGCAAAGAATAGAATCAGTCTGATTTCGGTGTTGACCATGTGGTGATTTCCATGTGTAGAGTCTTCTCATGTTGTTGGAAGAGGGTGTTTGCTATGACCAGTGCATTTTCTTGGCAAAACTGTATTAGTCTTTGCCCTGCTTCATTCCGCATTCTAAGGCCAAATTTGCCTGTTACTCCAGGTGTTTCTTGACATCCTACTTTTGCATTCTAATCCCATATAATGAAAAGGACATCTTTTGGGGTGTTAGTACAAAAAGGTCTTGTAGGTCTTCATAGAACTGTTTAACTTCAGCTTCTTCAGCATTACTGATTGGGGCATAGACTTGGATTACTGTGATATTGAATGGTTTGCAGTCGAAACGAACAGAGATCATTCTGTCGTTTTTGGAGATTGCATCCAAGTACTGCATTTCAGACTCTTTTGTTGACCATAATGGCTACTCCATTTCTTCTGAGGAATTCCTGCCTGCAGTAGTAGATATAATGGTCATCTGAGTTAAATTCACCCATTCCAGTCCATTTTAGTTCACTGATTCCTATAATGTCGATGTTCACTCTTACCATCTCTTGTTTGACCACTTCCAATTTGCCTTGATTCATGGACCTGACATTCCAGGTTCCTATGCAATATTTCTCTTTACAGCATCTCTTCTATCACCAGTCACATCCACAGCTGGGTATTATTTTTGCATTGGCTCCATCCCTTCATTCTTTCTGGAGTTATTTCTCCCATAATCTCCAGTAGCATGTTGGGCACCTACTGACCTGGGGAATTCCTCTTTCAATATCCTATCGTTTTGCCTTTTCATACTGTTCATGGGGTTCTCAAGGCAAGAATACTGAAGTGGTTTGCCATTCCCTTCTCCAGTGGACCACATTCTGTCAGACCTCTCCACCATGAGCTGCCTGTCTTGAGTTGCCCCGCGGGCATGGCTTGATTTCATTGAGTTAGACAAGGCTGTAGTCCTAGTGTGATTAGATTGACTAATTTTCTGTGAGTATGGTTTCAGTGTGTCTGCCCTCTGATGTCCTCTTGCAAGACCTATCATCTTACTTGGGTTTCTCTTACTTTGCCGTGGGGTATCTCTCATGGCTGCTCCAGCAAAGTGCAGACGCTGCTCCTTCCCTTGGATGAGGGGTATCTCCTTACCACTGCCCTTATTGATCTTTAAGGTTGCATGGCTCCTCTAGGCCCTCCTGTGCCTGTGTAGCCACTGCTCCTTGGGTTGCTCCTCCCCACCACTGCTCCTGCCCTCGGGCGCCACCCCTGGCCTCCAGCAAGGGATGGCTCCTCAGGGCCATCGCCCCTGGCCTTGGGTGCGAGATGGCCCTCCCGGCCGCCCCTGACCTGAGACGCTGGGTGTCCTCTCCTGGCTGCCACTGACCTCGGACTTGGGGTAGTTCCTCTGGGCCACCTACTCTGGCCTCAGACACAGGGTAGCTTCTCTCAGCTGCCACCCCGACCTCAGACGCGGGGTAGCTCCTCTTGGCTGTTCCTGCGCCACTGCAGCCTGGGCTCTCTGCTGCTGCCTGACCTTGGATGTGGGGTAACTCCTCTCGGCCGCGCTTAGTGTGCTGGGTTGCAGCCGCCCACACTTAGTGCGCCGGGCCGCCGCCCGCAGGTAAGCTTATGACAAACCTAGACAAAGTATTAAAAAGTAGAGACGTCACTTTGCCAACAAAGGTCCATCTAATTAAAGCTATGGTTTTCCAGTAGTCATGTACAGTTGTGATAGTTGGACCATAAAGAAGGCTGAGCTCCAAAGAATTGATGCTTTTGAATTGTAGTGCTGGAGAAGATTTTTGAGAGTCCCTGGGACAGCAAGGAGATCAAACCAGTTAATCCTAAAGGACATCAGTACTGTATATTCATTGGAAGGACTGATGCTGAAGCTGCAATAATTTGGCCTCCTGATATGAAGAACTGACTCATTGGAAAAGGCCCTGATGCTGGGAAAGATTGAAGGCAGGAAGAGAAGAGGGTGACAGAGGATGAGACAGTTGTATGGCATCATTGTCAATGGACATGAGTTTGAGCAAAGTCTGGGAGATAATGTAGGACAGGGAAGCCTGGCATTCTGCAGTCCATGGGGTCGCAAAGAATCAGACATGACTGAGGGACTGAACAGTGTGCTAATCACAAACGTTCTCCTTAATTCTTTTTTTGAACACAGGAGGTATTTATAAAAGTCTCTCATACATTTTAGTGTTCCACTTTGGATATATATTTGATAAAAACAAACTTAAGATTGTTGTTTGATAATCAGAACCACGTCCTCTAGGGTGACTTAAAGCAGAGAGCATGAAAGCTAATAAGGAAGCCACTCAGCAGCAAATGGAGAATGTTCTCAAGTTAGAGAATTGGATGGAACATATGCTGTGAGAGATAGTGGTCATATGGAAGCTTAGTAATGAGGAGAGTTTTGTATTAAAAGTGAATGAATCACACTTCAACTTACCATTAACAGTTTCCTTCATTCATTAATCTATATCTAACATCATTAAGGTCTGTGAGTTTTACAACTTTATGCTGTAAACACTAAGTGGGTTCTATCACTTAGAAGGTGAGAGGCTCTAGGTGAACTGATGCAGTCTCATCATGCCATGGGGATCATGTTGTGAATCCTGTCCTGGTTCAGCTCCATATTCCAGATCCTTTCCTCCTGCGTCATCAGCTATTCAGGTCTGTCCTGATCAGACTCCCATGTTGTCCACACAGTTCACCCTCCTGCTCCAGGCCTTCACAGACCTCCCTTTCTCCTCCATCTCACCCCCACCTCCAACCCCTCACGTTCAGGAAGCAGCTTCATGTGCTCAAACAGAGAACAGGTTTCTTTGCTGTCTGTCCCCTTCAGCCTTTCCAGCTCATCCCCACACCCACTCGATGTCCAGCTGTGTTGGCTCTGTGGGTGTCTTTTCTCACCCCTGTCTGTCTGTACACACTGGTCCCTCTGTCCCAGAGCCAGGGAGCAGTGCCCCAGGACACAGAAGGAAGGTGGAAGATGGGCTCTGCCTTTCCCTCCTGCTCCTCCAGGGGGCGCCCATGTCTTCTGTCTTCTTACGGCCCTCAGTGGGTGCACTTGACCATTTATGAGTCCCCCCCACCCTAAGATGTGAATGCAGGAAGGCGCCTCAGCCCAGCGTGTTCAGTCCCAGGACCCCTGAACCTGCTGTGTCTTTTTCCAGGATGTTTCCCCAGACAGTCTCAGGGCTTCCATGTCTCCCCATCTAAAACAGCATCCATCTTGCTTTTGATTCAGAGCATGCATCATGGCCTAGTAGTGCATTTTCTATACTCACTCAGTTTGTCCCCCTGTACACGGTGCAGAGTATTGTCTTGTGCAGAGTATCTTGACCTGTGGGTGGACCCTCAGCACTTAGGACAGTGCCTGGCTCCTCAACAAACCTCTGCTGATTGAATGAATGGAGGCGGGGTCTGTTTATTTGTATTCCCTCCGCCATGGTGATCTGTCCTCTCTTAATATAGCCCTTATATAGGGATTACATGTGGGATTATAGGATGAACACAACCTTTATATAGAATAACAGTTAAACAACTGGTTGCTGACTTAGCCATTTCTATGGCATGACTTGAAAATCTTTATCCTAAAAACTTGGAAAATAGTGTAGTGATTTGGATAAAAGCATTATTTAGGAAGAATTGAAAGCCATCATCTGATCACTTCCTTGTAATTATTTGTATTACCTCATCTGTGATAGAATGTTAGGAAGAAAACAGTTTACAACTTTGTGTTGGTCCATCTTGGTCGTAGTAGCCCATCACATTTGATTAACATCCACCTTCAGGGACTATTGGCAGGTAATTATGAATTAAAGAGAAACAATTCCATTAAAAGTTTTAGTACTAAGTCTTAAAAGGTATTAGTCAAGAAACTTAGATACAAAAGCTGAGTTAACATATATCAAAAGGTAAAAATGAATCCATTTGGACTTAATGAAACAATAGTCTGTGTGTCTACATCCTGGGGTCTTATTTCTGATCACAGACCCAGTGTTCAGAGTGTCCCTTTCGGACTTTTCTGTCCTGAGTCCAAAGCACCGGACTGCTTGTGGTTAGGGAGGAGTGGAGAAGGGGGCTGATGTTTACTGAGTGAATTGGTGGTTTGATTGATTTCTCAGAACATGTGGATGAGTTGTCACTGATCTTGTTCTGAGATGAAGAAACTGAGGTTTAGTTGCTCATCTGACGTAAGCAGGCTCTTGAGAGGGACTGAGCTGCCGTCTGCTGCCTCCAGACTCTCCATCTGACTCACTCACAGGTTGAGCTCTGGCCCAGGTTCCTGAAATTTGCTCTGCGAGGGGCCAAGGCACCCAAGATACATGCCTGGAGCCCTGCCTGTTATCACTGGGGCCCCAAACCTGTCTACTCCCTTCCCTGGAGGGTTTTGGACACTTGTGGGGTGAGACTGGGGCTGAGTTCCTAGGGGTCTGCATTGAAACTGTAGGATTCGTTTTCTTACAGTAAAAAATATAAGGTTGAATAGTGATGGGTGCCTTGACATAGAGAATTGGCATATCCTTTGTGCTGTAGGATGATTTCTACTGTGATTTCATTTTTCTGTTTTCATATTTGGAAGGTTTTCAGCCCTAATGAAAGAAGACTTGCTTCATCCATGGGACTGTGAATATTCTAGGGACTAATGGAGGCCACGCTGACATTCATTTTCTGTCTAATATTCTTTGGGAACAAATGTCTAGCAAATGCACTCTGGCAAAGGTTACCAAGAATCTATTAATTTTTGTGGCTAATATGTACATCATTCGTTATAAATAATGACGTAGAAAACTGTCTAAGAATGTATACATTTTTATATGACACATATCTCTCCCTCCCATTTCTGCCTAGCTATAAAATAGTGTTTTGGTTAAATCAAATTTTGGAATCTCAGTGTTGTTCAGTTGTTTTTCTTTATGAAATGTAAATAATTGTTAAGGTGAGTTTTAGAAAAAAAAAAACTGTTGGTGCCTCCTTCACTGGATTGCATTTTAGAATTTTTTAGCACAGCTATATTCAAGTTTGCTGCTAATAAATTTAAGAACCTAGTGAGATTAATGGATTTATGTTTTAATATTTATTATTGATTTGATAATTAAACTACAGATCTTTGACTGCTGTGTGGTCTTTGTCTTGCTTTCAAAATATTTTTCCAGTTTGAAACACCCCCATTAATGTGCTTTTGCTTTCTGTACCTTTTGCATTTGTAGGTGTATTTGTCAGGCCTTGAAGGAGAAGATCACAATCTTAGTGACTCATCAGTTGCAGTACCTAGAAGATGCAAGTCAGATTCTGATACTGAGAGATGTAAGTAATTTCTAGAAGTCTGTGGAATCGCTAGCTCTCAGATGTGTTGGAAGGCCAGATAGCCCAGCAGGTTACTCTCCTTGCATTCATGGTAAAAGCCTTCTTCTCCCTCAGTGTTTTGTCCCCTTCTTCTCAGAGCTGATGTTCATCCCTTGGAGGATGAACAAAAGACCTTAGAAATGTCACTATTACACTCTAAGCCACGTAAACCCTAAAGTGTATAAAAGTACAACCACAGGGTTATTGAGTCGTCACTGTTCTAGTGAAATTTGTCAAGGATAATGATGCAATTTTATTTATAACTTTTAGTTTTCTTCTTCTATGACAAGTCAAAGTGCATTACTTAGAAATTAGACATACTGAGATCTGTTGGCTTACAAATAGCTGTGAAAAGAAGAGAGGTGAAAAGCAAAGGAGAAAAGGAAAGATATAAGCATCTGAATGCACAGTTCCAGAGAATAACAAGAAGAGATAAGAAAGCCTTCTTCAGTGATCAATGCAAAGACATAGAGGAAAAGAACAGAATGGGAAAGACTAGAGATCTCTTCAAGAAAATTAGAGATACCAAGAGAACATTTCATGCAAAGATGGGCCCGATAAAAAAACAGAAATGGTACAGACCTAACAGAAACAGAACATATTAAGACGAGGTGGCAAGAATACACAGAAGAACTGTACAAAAGATCTTCATGACCCAGATAATCATGATGGAATCATGATGGTGTGATCACTCATCTAGAGCCAGACATCCTAGAATGTGAAGTCAAGTGGGCCTTAGAAAGCATCACTACGAACAAAGCTAATTGAGGTGATGGAATTCCAGTTGAGCTGTTTCAAATCCTAAAAGATGATGCTGTGAAAGTGTTGCACTCAATATGCCAGCAAATGTGGAAAACTCAGCCGTGGCCACAGGACTGGAAAAGGTCAGTTTTCATTCCAATCCCAAAGAAAGGCAATGCCAAAGAATGCTCAAACTACCACACAATTGCACTCATCTCACATGCAAGTAAAGTAATGCTCAAAATTCTCCAAGCCAGGCTTCAGCTATACGTGAACAGTGAACTTCCTGATTTCAACCGCCTTTTAGAAAAGGCAGAGGAAGCAGCGATCAAATTGCCAACATCCACTGGATCATGGAAAAAGCAAGAGAGTTCCAGAAAAACATCTATTTTTGCTTTATTGACTATGCCCAACCCTTTGACTGTGTGGATCACAATAAACTGTGGAAAATTCTGAAAGAGATGGGCATACCAGGCCACCTGACCTGCCTCTTGAGAAATCTGTATGCAGTTCAGGAAGCAACAGTTAGAACTGGACATGGAACAACAGACTGGTTACAAATAGGAAAAGGAGTATGTCAGGGCTATATATTATCACCCTGCTTATTTAACTTATATGCAGAGTACATCATGAGAAACGCTGGGCTGGAAGAAACACAAGCTGGCATCAAGATTGCTGGGAGAAATATCAAGAACCTCAGATATGCAGATGACACCACCCTTATGGCAGAAAGTGAAGAGGAACTAATGAGCCTCTTGATGAAAGTGAAAGTGGAGAGTGAAAAATTTGGCCTAAAGTTCAACATTCAGAAAACGAAGATCATGGCATCTGGTCCTATCACTTCATGGGAATAGATGGGGAAACCGTGGAAACAGTGTCAGACTTTATTTTTGGGGGCTCCAAAATCACTGCAGATGGTGACTACAGCCATGAAATTAAAAGACGCTTACTCCTTGGAAGAAAAGTTATGACCAACCTAAAGAGCATATTGAAAAGCAGAGACATTACTTTGCGGACTAAGGTCCATCTAGTCAAGGCTATGGTTTTTCCAGTGGTCATGTATGGATGTGAGAGTTGGACTGTGAAGAAGGCTGAGTGCTGAAGAATTGATGCTTTTGAACTGTGGTGTTGGAGAAGACTCTTGAGAGTCCCTTGGACTGCAGGGAGATCCAATCAGTCCGTTCTGAAGGAGATCAGCCCTGGGATTTCTTTGGAAGGAATGATGCTGAAGCTGAAACTCCAGACTTTGGCCACCTCATGTGAAGAGTTGATTCATTGGAAAAGACTCGGATGCTGGGAGGGATTGTGGGAAGGAGGAGAAGGGGATGACCGAGGATGAGATGGTTGGATGGCATCAGTGACTCAATGGATGTGAGTCTGAGTGAACTCCCGAAGTTGGTGATGGACATGGAGGCCTGGCGTGCTGCGATTCATGTGGTTGAAAGAGTTGGACACGACTGAGCGACTGAACTGAAGACCTGTTGGTATCCACGTGATTGTCAAGCACAGATTGCTAAAGAGCATTTTCCATTCACACCAGAAGTGAGGTTGTTTTGTGAGCACCCTGGTCAGAGATGTCCACTCTGCTGGTGTCACCAGTCACTGGTCTCACTGCTCATGTCTCCTTATATGTCCAATACGTGTAGGAGCCTAAGCAGCAGGGAGGATAAAGCTTTGCCTTCATGGAACTCCTGTTCTTATGGGGATGGATATGACAGAGAGGAGTGGGGGCGACATCCTGGCTCTCTCCCTGAGGAGCTGGTGCCTCATGGTGTCTGAGTGACATGAAGGTGGGGTCCACACAGTCACCTAGGGGAGGGGGTCTGAGGCAGGGGGTGCTAAGGAAGGAGTTAACCTCGTAGGTTGGAGGAATGGCAGGAAGACCAGCATGTCTGAGGAGAGTGAGCACGGAAAGTGTAGGGAGCTGGTCTCCAAGCAGTGGACAGCGAGCCTAGAAGTGAGCTGGAAGTCTTGAATGGTCCAGAGCAGAGGAGAAATGTAGTCTGATGTGGGATTTAAGAGTTTTCTCTGATGGTCACTGTAGGGGCGATAGCAGAAAAGCTGAGAACACAGAAGTGTGGGCTCAAACTAGAATATCAGTTTCTAGAGCTGCCGTGATGAAGTATCATAAACTGGGTGACTTAAAACTACAGAAGTTTATGGTCTCCCTGTTCTGAAGGCTACAAGTCCCAAATCCAGGTACTGGCAGGGCTGTGTTCCCCCTGAAAGCTCCAGGGATCAATCCTTCCTTCCACCCTCTGGTGTTCACTGGCCTTTCTTGGTGTTCTTGGCTTCCAGCGGTACCACTGTGGTCTCTGCCTCTGATGTCACATGACCATTGTCCCCATGTTCATCTGAGTCTCTTCTCATAAGGATGTCAATCATATTGGATTTAGGGTCACTCTACTCCAGTGTGACCTCATCATAACTTGATTACATCTGCAAAGACCCTGTTTCCAAAAAGGTCATGTTAACAGGTGTCATGTTTGAATTTATCTTTTTGAGGAGGGAGAACCACTCAACTCACAACTCCTAGCATGGTTGGGGGTGGGATGGAGAGTAGTGAGAAGTGTTCAGACGTAATGGTTGCTTGCTTCACTCCTTGGCTCATTTGCCTCTGGGCCTCAGCACCTCTGTTGTTAACCCCTGACTGTTCCATAGGCCCTTGATCAAATCCGTGACCTGTTAAGAAATGAATTTCTGCTCTAAGAAAGGTTATTAAAATGCAGAACCTTCGCCTCTCTGGAAGCAGCTCCATGTATCAACTCCTTTTCACTCCTCTAGGAATAGGGTTGGTGGGGTGGGAGGCTAAGGTTTCTCAAGCTTGAGAACAGTTATTTTCATGTGCAGAGTGGGTGATTCTGTTCTTATTGGTGTGATGAAAGAGAGAAGGGTAGGGTTGACTTCCTGGCTGCTTCCCTGGGTGTAAATCCCAGTGGAGGATCAGTGGGCAGGAGAATAACCTATTTAGCTTGTCTCTAGATGTTTTAGGGTCCCCTTATTGCTTCCTTTGAAGCCACTACCCCCAGTTTTAGTACTAACAAAACAACTATTTGTCCACTGGTGAGCACCTCTGGATGAGTTGGGGTCCATCCTTACTGTCTGGTCCCTCTCACAGCAGAGGGTAATGGCTGTCCTCTTGTCCCCTTGGAATTGGCAGTGCTTGGCTGATGAGTGAAATTGCTCTCTTTGTACTACAAATCATTTCCTTGTGCATATTACAGATTTGAAGTGGTGAGTGGTGTTTCATTAAAGAGGTGTGTGAATTTTGCTTCCCAGGTGAAACAAGACACATTATATCCTGCATAATTTTCTAGTTCTGCAGTATCAGACGGTACCCAAAGTCTTCATTTGATTTCTTGCAGTGGCTCACCTCAGGACAAGGATTAGAGGGGTCCCAGCTAGAGGCCTGGGCCACCTTTTCCACCAGAGTTGCTCTCATTTGATGAGTTTTGCATCCTCAGATTTTTTTCTTTGTTTTCTTTGCCACTAAGTGAACAGCTGCATCTTGTTTGGGATCAGAAAATAGTGAAAGCATCTACATGTTATTTTATATGACTTTGAAAGGGAAGGAAACTGTACAGTGATGTGTCACATATGTTCAAAGAACATGCTTAGATTGGCTGTAACCTAAGCAGTGGCCTGATTTGGGGGAAAGTGTGGTTGGCTGCTTCTGGTTGATTGTTCCTGTGTGTTTTCTGCATTCTAATTGTGGCTTAGGTTTCTGATTTGTGGGCACAGACTGCCAGGGCTTTAGAGTCACCCCAGCCTCATGGCCTCCATATATAATTACTTTAACAGGTGGAATATTGAATTTTCATTCGGGAACTTCCTTGGCCCATGTGACTTTATAATGCACACTAGTTCCTCCAGACAGTTGTAAAGACCATGAAGATGCAGCTCGTAGGTTCTGTGTCCAGGGCTGGTTCCTATACGTTTTGTCCCAGCTGGTCACATGACGCTGTGAAAGTGGTCAGTGAAATTTTTTGAGTAACTCTTATCTATGCAGATGTTCTTGTGTACACCTCTGTGTCCATAAGATTTGTTTTGTTTTGTTTTGTTTTTCCTGGAATATCTTTCCCAGTTGACTTAAAAAAATTTTGCTTCTCACATGAGGCTTCTCTCAGTTCCCTTGTTGTCTATAGAGACTGTGCTCATCCTCCCAACTTCTGTGCTCTTGCTTCCCTAAGTGCCCACAGTAGTTATGTCAACAGCCTCCATTTTTGACACATGAGCAAACATATCTTTCACATCCCCCAGCACGTAACACAGGGTTTGGCAGAGAACAGAATACTCACTCATGTGTCAAGTTGACTAGATTTCTCAACAAGGATTCTAGAATCAGGGATCATTTATTTTTTAAAACCATGATTTAAGACCAGATAACTTTTTTTATTAGTATTTAGGTTGGTTTAATGTTAGCAAATGTAAATTAATTCCTCTCAAATTTTTTATTTCAGGGCATAACAGTGAAAACGGGGACTTATTCTGAGTTCCTAAAGTCCAGGGTAGATATTTTTTCCTTTTTGAGAAGGGAAATGAGCAATCTGAACCATCTCCAGTTCTAGGGACTCCCACTCTGATCTCTGAGTCTTTGGATCGGTCTCTCCAGTCTCCCAGACCCTCGTTGAAAGATGCAGCTCCAGAGGACCAAGATGTGAGTTTCTCATCCTGCAACACACCTGGGTCTGTCTGCTCTTGGTGGACTCATGAACCTTCAGTCTGCTCTGCTCATGACATATTCATTTGTCCTAAAGTAGACCTTAAGGTCCCCAATGTCTTATTCCATGGAATTGGTAGAGTTAGAAGAGCATGAAGGAAGAAAGCCTGCTTGGAGTTCTCCTTTGGATGTAGTATGGAGAATCTTATGGACACCAGGAGTGGGTACAGTGCTATGACTTCCTGGGTGTATGTGGCTCACACTGGTATGAGAACTCATCAGTTTACCATAGCAGTGTCCTACTCGCTCTAGTGGATCCCGGCTTCTCTTATGCATCCAGAGGCTTAATCTGAAGACCTCCTTAGACTGAGTCCTGCTGGGGCCACATTAAATCAGTTATCATTCTTGTATGTTGGAATGTTCTGCACTGCAGGTGACTGATAGTATTATTTTGCATCATTGTAAGAAGGTTTGTGACAGGCCAGAGGTAGCGTGTACAAATGACCTGACGTACAGTAGACACTTCGGAGTTAGTTCACGTCCTCCTTTCTTACCCTTCAAAACTGAGAACCACATCTTATCCACACTGATACTCCAGTGGCCAGGATACAGCCAAGCACATCCTAGGCTCTTGTGACTCTATAATGTATTCTAAGTCCTCTAGAAAGAAATGCTGAAATGCACTATATCTCCCTTAAAAATATACAAGATATCCCTCAATATCTGAACCCAGGAGCCTAGATAATTCTGATAAGTATTTGGATTAGTCATTCACTTTCTAAACTCAGGAATCACCCTCTGAAATTTAGGAACCAGTTAGTTTTGGATCATTTGCTTGCAACCTGCTATCCAAACTCACATTAGTCCAACTCACTCTGTGAACTGTTTACTGTATTTGGCAAGTATTTTGAGCCCCAGGTATGTTTTATGTTTCTATCATTGAGTGATATAAGTCATCTAAAGGGATACATTAGCTCTATATCATTTTGTGTATTATTTTAGAGCAAGCTTCTGCATGCATATATTAATTGATTTTGTTGTGTGCAAGCTGAGAGTCATACACACAACAAAAATCATTTTAAGCAAAGCCACCCAACAGTGAACAATGTCATGCAAATGACATTTCCTTACTTCTAATAGATTCCTAGGAGTGGGATGGCTGGGTCTAAGGGTAAATGCATATGTGATTTGACCAGATAGTCCCACACCCTTCTCTGTAGGAGATGGACCATCCTGCACTTCTACCAGTGTATGAGATGTGTCTGTTTCCACATAGCTTTACAGTGGAGGGCATTGTTGAATTCTTGAAATTTGGGGTTTGTTATTTAAAATTTTATCTTATTGCCAGTTTTCCCTTCCAGACTGAGAATATACATGTTACACTACCTCTAGAGGACCATTTAGAAGGAAAAGTTGATTTTAAGACCTATAAGAATTACTTCACAGCCGGTGCTGACTGGTCTGTTGTCATCTTCCTTATTCTAGTAAACATCGCAGCTCAGGTACGTAAGGGCATTTATTTTGGTTTGTGCACTCAGATTGATATTTATATAACTATTTATGCTGTATTTTAGAATTATTTTTGAATGTGTATATTAGGTTATTTATCTCAAAGATTTGGCTCATGAGGTTGTGGGATCTAGCTGGTTGAATCTTAAATCAGAAAGGCAGGCCTTCAGGCTGGAACCTCAGGCAGGAGCTCACCCTGTTGTCTTGAGGCAGAATTTCTTCCTCCTCTAGGAAGCCTCAGGTTTTGCTCTTCAGGCATTTGACTGGATGAGGCCACCACAGTGTTAAGGGTGACCTTCTCCACTTCAGTTCTGATGATGGATGTGAAGCACATCCACAAAATACCTTCACAGAAACATCTAGAGGAGTGTTTGGTTGAATCTCTGGAGATTGGCCTGGCCAAGCTGACACAGAAAACTGACTATCGCAGTACCTGTCAAGCTTTTTTCTTTGAAAAATTCTCACATTTGTACTGTTATTACTGCCTTTTGAAGTCCACTTGAATTTGCATTGAAATATATTACATATGGGGGCAAAGGGAAAAGGGATCTCTTTTAAAGGTATTAAATTGTAAGATGCCCTCCCCTGACCTGTGGTCATCTTGGGTGTGGGGCTTGGCGCAGACCTGAGCCGGAAGGACCATCTCCATGTTCTGGAGCCTTTCTGTCCCTCCATTGTAGTGAGCAGGGTGTGAGGCTCAGTGGTGTCAGTGTGTGAGTGACTGTTGTTTCCTGCTCTAGGTTGCTTACGTTCTGCAAGATTGGTGGCTTTTAGACTGGTGAGTGATTCCTGGTCTGACCCAAAGTGCTGTAAAATCTACACAATTCCTCACTTTCCCAGAGAATCATGGGAAGGGCAGGCTTGTTCAGCCTTCTCTTCTGACCTTCACATAGTTTCCCTGAAGAAAAATGAAAGTTCCAGGGGGGGTGTGATCCCTACCATGGTCTCTCTCCATGTTCCTCCCTTTAGCAGCTTCTTCACTGAATTTTTTTTTTTTTAAACTTTTAATTTTGTATTGGGGTATAGCTAATTAACAACAATGTGATAGTTTCAGGTGAACAGTGGAAGAACTCAGCCATACATATACATGTATCCATTCTCCTCCAAACCTGTCCCCCCCATCCAGGCTGCCATATAACATCGAGCAGAGTTCTGTGTGCTACACAGTAAATTCTTGTTGGTTACCAGTTTTAAATATAGCAGTGTGTGCATGACATCCCAAACTCTGTAACTATCTTTCCCTCAGCAACCATAAGTCTGTCTTCACAGACAATTTTGAGAATTGAAAGTCATGATTCAAAATTTTAAAAGGGAGATACACACAGGGCCTTGTGAGCTGGGAAACACTTTCCAGCATAAAATAAGTTTCTTGAATTGCAGTATTTTTTATATATTTGTATAAATTTTATGTATATCTATAGTGTAATATTTTTTCTTCCCTGTTCCACAGGGTGAATGTGCAAAGTGACCTGTATTCTGGGGCATTAGTAAGAGAACATGTATCTGTGATGCTCATTCTGAACTGGTACTTGGGTGTGTATTCAGGTAAATTGAGTAATCTGCTCCATTATACCAGAGTCTAATGTTTTTACAATGAGTCTGTGTGATAAACTAGGGCTTCCAGGAGTAATTCAGTAATGTTTTAACAGATTAAGTGTTGGAGTTACATTTACTCTATGAATTACTTTGAATAATTATTTTAAAGATCTGATAGAAGGAAACAGGTTGAATGAAGACTTAATTTGCTCTGTACTGGATTTGGTAGGTTAAACCATGATTGCACTTCCAGGATTCAGCCACTAGAAGTACATGGCTATTGTTTATTCTGATAGGTTGCTGTAGCTAAATCTTATATCATTATAAGGATGGGCAAGGGGGCTAGAAATGGAGCCCCACTCTGTGGTTCAGGTTGTTTCAATTCTGTCTGAATAAACCCTGGCTTTTATTGATCTTGGATGAAATCGTTTGTCAGTTTGGGCCCCAAGTAAAAGCATTATTCCCTCACAGGTATGCAAAGCTCCCCTTCACCACACTGCTCATCTCTTGGGCTTCACTAATTACTTGAGAATCTAAGCAGGGGAATTCCAGTACCTGGGATTAGGTTTCCTTCTCTTTCTTAGATTGAGATCACAGTGTTATTTCCTCCCCAGCTGTGTGATTAACATTTGGCCTGCCAGACTAATATTAACGTAACTCTCTCTATTCACGAGAGTCACAAGAGTGTTTAGAATATATTTACCATTATGTAATTCTTAAAGGATATCTTCACCTAAAATTTTAGATATCTTCTTTATCTGTTCATCTGTTGATAAACATTTAGTTTGTTTCCATGTCCTGGCTTTTGTAAATAGTGCTGCCATGAACATTGGGGTGCATGTGTCTTTTGAATTATGGTTTTCTCAATGTATATGCCCAGTAGTGGTTGCTGGGTCACATGGTAGTTTTATTTTTAGTTTTTAGGGAACCTCCATACTGTTCTCCATAGTGGCTGTATTAAGTTACATTCCCATGAACAATACAAGAGGGATCTTTTTCTCCACATCCTCTCTAACATTTGTTGTTTGTATATTTTTTGATGATGGCCATCCTGACTGGTAGGTAATACCTTATTGTAGTTTTGATCTATATTTCTCTAATAGTGATGTTGACCATATTTTCATATGTCTCTTGGCCATCTGTATGTCTTCTTGGAGAAACAGTTGTTTAGGTCATCTGCCCATTTCTTGAATTTTTTTTATATTGAGCTGCATGAACTGTTTGTATATTGTGGATACTAATCCCTGGTTAGTTGCTTAGTTTGCAATTATTTTCTCCCATTTTCAAGGTTGTCTTTTCATCTCATTTATGGTACATATATACACTGGAATATTACTCATCCATAGAAAGGAAGGAAATTGGGTCATTTGTGGAGATGTGGAGGGACCTAGAGTCTATCATACAGAGTAAAGCAAGTCAGAAAGAGAAAAACAAACAAAATGCTTATATTTATGCATATATATGGAATCTAGGAAAATGGTACAGATGAACATTTTTACAGGGCAGGAACAGAGTCATAAATGTAGAGAACAGATGTGTGGATGCAGTGAAGGGTGGACAGGTGGAGAAGATGAGTTGGGAGATTAGGATTGACATATATACACTACCATGTGTAAAGCAGATAGCTAATGGGAAGCTACTGTGTAGCACAGGGAGCTCAATTCAGTGCTCTGTGGCAACCTAGAGAAAAGGGGTGAAAGGGAGGGAGGTACAAGAGGGGAGGGGATATATGTATACATATAGCTGATTTACTTTGCAGCACAGCAGAAAAAAATATTGTAAAGCAACCATACCCCCAATTTTATTGAAAGTAAATAAAAATTTAAATATCCTCACAGAAAATGCTTATACAAACTTTCTACAAAGAGTGAGTTATGTAAAAATTCACTCATTGAAATTTGGTATTTACTTTAATGATTACTTGCTAAGAAACTTGAATCCACCAGATGTTTACTTTCTGAATTGGTGGAAAATGAGGGCTTAAGGAAGCAGGAAGGGATTCTGTTACAAGTTCATATAGGATGGTTGGCTAAAACAATTGCCTGTTGGTGGAATTCAGGAATTTGAACAACTTTCAGAATTTAAATAACACTGGTCAGCTGAATGGAAAAAGTGTTTGATGGAATGTTTATTATAGAAGTTACCCCAACTCTATTTAGCCTTGTGAGTTGAAGAGATTTTTGGAGGGCTATTTTAATTTTTATTTGCATAGTAGTGTTCATTTATGCTGTTGATAAAACAAATTTAAATGATCATATGTATTTACAAATGCTTTGGGATTCTACAAAATGCTTAGTGAGAGATTAGTTGATTACTTAGATTATCTCATGTCAAAATATAATTTGTAGTTTCTTGAAATTCAATTATTTAAGAGATTGTCTACTTGCAACTTAACATGGACTTTTTATACTTTTTAAAGCTACTTGTGCATAGAAGTAACTACTTTATTTTCAATATTTTAAATTTTTACTAATTTTTATTACAGTATAATTGTTCTCCAATGTTGTATTAGTTTCTGCTGTACAGCAGAGTGAATCAGTTATACACATATCCTCTCTTTTTTGGATTTCCTTTCCATTTAGGTCACCACAGACCTTTGTGTAGAGTTCCCTGTGCAATACAGTAGGTTCTGAAGAAGCTACTTTACATGGAAGTAAATTTCTTTGTAAATTACAGGGAAATAATATCATTTCTCCTATTCCCTGTTAATTCACATGCTAGTACCAAAGTATACCTCAGTTTTAGATTAAGGGACATGTTGTAAATAGTAAGATTTGAAATGTGGAAAGAAGAAGATCAACTATTTCTTATAATCATCTTTCTTATGAGATTTTATTAGAACTGGTAACTGAATTGGAAAGCCTAGAATGAAATTGTAGTTTACACATGATTTCCCCCTGTGTCGTTTCTATTCAGTGAGAAGAAAAGAGTGATTTTTATATTCTTCTTTATAAATGTATTTTGTGAAAGCATTAAACTCTTACAGAATCTACATATATTTATTTATTTATCCTATATATGTAAATGTATATTTAAATTTTATTTATAGAATAAGATACACAGTATCTTTATAAACTGCCTGTCATGCTTTAGCATTGTTGAGGATGCTAAAGATCTTCTGCTGAGTGATGTTTCTTTATTTCAGGGTTAACTGTGTCTACCGTCCTTTTGGCATCACAAGGTCTTTGTCGATATTCTACGTCCTTGTTAATTCTTCACAAACTTTGCACAACAAAATGTTGGAGGCCATTTTGAGAGCTCCAGTATTGTTCTTCAATAGAAATGCAATAGGTAAGTGAGACATCAAGTTCCTCAGAGAGTATGTCTTGTTAACACATTTAGTGCCTGATTATATTTTCTTTTTCTTTATTATTTTTTTAAAATGTTAATTGCAGGCTAATTAGTTTGCAATATTATGGTGGTTTTGGTCATACATTGACATGAATCAGCCATGGGTGTGCATGTGTTCCCCATTCTGACCCTCCCTCCCACATCCATCCCCATCTTATGCCTCTGGGTCATCCGAGTGCACCAGCCCTGAGCACCATGCCTCATGCATTGAACCTGGACTAGCAATCTATTTCACATATTATAATATACATATTTCAATGTTATTCTCTCAAATCATCACACCCTTACCTTCTCCCACAGAGTCCAACAGTCTGTTCTTTACATCTGTGTCTCTTTTGCTGTCTTGCATATAGGGTCATCATTACCATCGTTCTAAATTCCATATATATGCATCAATATACTATATTGGTGTTTTTCTTTCTGACTTACTTCACTCTGTATAATAGGCTCCAGTTTCATCCACCTCATTAGAACTGATTGAAACACATTCTTTTTAATAGCTGATGAGTAATATTCCATCGTGTATATGTACCACAGCTTCCTTATCCATTCGTCTGCAGATGGATATCTAGGTTGCTTCCATGTCCTGGGATTATAAATAGTGCTGTGATGAACATTGGGTTACATGTATCTCTTTCAATTCTGGTTTCCTCAGTGTGTATGCCCAGCAGTGGGATTGCTGGGTTGTTTGGCAATTCTATCTCCAGTTTTTAAACGAATCTCCACACTGTTCTCCATAGTGGCTGTATTAGTTTGCATTCCCACCAACAGTGTAAGAGAGTTCCTTTTTCTCTGCACCCTCTCCAGCATTTATTGATTGTAGACTTTTGGATAGCAGCCATTCTGAGTGGCATGAGATGGTACCTCATTATGATTTTGATTTGCATTTCTCTGATAATGAGTGATGTTGAGCATCTTTTCATGAGTTTGTTAACCATTTGTGTGTCTTCTTTGTAGAAATATCTGTTTAGTTTTTTGGCCCATTTTTTGATTGGGTCACTTATTTTTCTGGAATTGAACTGCAGGAGCTGCTTGTATATTTTGAGACTAATTCTTTGTCAGTTGCTTCGTTTGCTATTATTTTCTCCCGTTATGGAGGCTTTTTCGCCTTGCTTATAGTTTCCTTCGTTGTGCTAAAACTTTTAAGTTTAATTAGGTCCCACTTGTTTATTTTTGCTTTTATTTCCATTACTCTGGGATATGGGTCATAGAAAATCCTGCTATGATTTATGTCAGATACTGCCTGATTATATTTTCATATTTGAAAATGGAAAATACGATTGGAAGAAAATCACTGTGCATGTTTATTCATTTTCTACAAAAAGCTTAACTGATAATTTTTCGTACCAGAGAAAATCTGAACATAGGAACATGCAAGCTTTTATTCCAATTTATGCTTGTCTGTAACAATAAAAGCAGGAGGAAAAGGGGAAAAAGGGATGTCAGAGTATGAGATGGTTGGATAGCATCGTCAACTCTATGGACATGAATCTGAGCAAGCTCCAGGAGTTCGTGATGGACAGGGAAGCCTGGTGTGCTGCAGTCCACGGGGTCATAATGGATGGGATGTGACTGAATGACTGAACTGAGCTGTAAAGATAAATAAATGTTTACTTTGCAGGATAATTTAAGAGTCTCTTTGTCTTATGGCATATGAAGCATATAACATATCATGCAAATATGTTGAAATGTTTTTGACTAGTTTTGCTGAAATGTTGGCTGTGTTAACTAGAGAAGACATATGTTGCTTTTTTCCATTTCCCATTCCTTTCTTTTATTTCTGGGACCACAGAGCTCTGGCATGTGCTCATATTCTGAGGTTTACCTAAGTGGTAATGGAAAATTAATTAAAATATAAGATCAGTGAAATGTGTACATCCTTTTCAATAAAATCAACTCTATTTTTACAATGTACTTTTGCTTACATTTTTGGTTACATTTAAAAGGTCTTGTAGGTAGCAGGTGGCTCTTCAGTATTAAGTAGGAATGTCCCTGAAGGTTTCCCTGTGGTTGCTTCCTCTCCTTTGAGGCCTTTGACCTGTCTTGCTTCAGAAGGTAGCCTCCTGACCTAGGTTCCTATGAAGAGTTAGTTCATCAGCGTACATGCCCACTCTATTCAGGTAGTTAGATTTATGCTGAGGCCCAGAGTGGTTTTGTTTTTGCAGGTGATGAATAATAGGACCTGTCAAGGCAGAGATGTGACTAGAGGGAGGACAGGAGTACCCTTGGCCTAGCCATCAACTAGCTGTGTGATCAAAACCAGAGTAGGTAGATAACTATTGAGCAGGCAAATGTCAAAGCAGGATGTTGTTATGGCTGTAAGTATGAACTCTGGAGCAAACTTCTTCAGTTTAGTGCTGGTGTTAGTTACTAGTAGTAATAGCCAGGTATAGTTATATTAATACTTACATGCCTAGCTATTTAATTTCTCTGTGTCCCAATTTTCTTACCTATTAAATGAGAATACTATTCACACACTTACCAATATATTGATATGGGCATTAAGCAGGTTAATACATTCACACCACTTAGCACATGGGCAGTACCTAATGGACCTTAGGGAAGATGACAACATGGTGTATGGTAACTTCCTCTCCTGTGAAATAGGAACCTCTGCTCTTCCAGGTTCACAGGGCTGTTGAGAGGATTAAATAAGATTGTTCAGAGCAGCATCTTGTGAAGATTTATCCAGCATATGTTGTTTAGTCCAGAAACTGTATGAAACACAGGATGGTAAACTGTAGAAGCATACACAGATTTCATCTTATTAAGAAGCTGGAGTGAGGAAGTGATTGAAGGAATCCAAGCTATTATTGCTATGAAGTCCCTCTGCTTTGTCTGCTAATGTGAAAACTACAGTCATAAATTTAGGAGCATCAAGTGGGACTGAGTTTCTGTTATCACAGTCCCTGAGTGCTCCTGACCACTGTTAACCACGCTCTTGAGGATCTGTAGCCCTCTCCAGATGCTGATGTATTCGTTATTTAAAGATTTGGAACTACATTTAAATCCTTAAGGTCACTAACCCTAGAGCAGCAGGCATACCAGTGTGTGTCTTTTCTCTCCTTCCTGTATTTATTATCAGAACTTCGTTCATTCAAGAAAATAAAAGCCCAAATTAGTACTGCAAAGATGGGCCCAAAGTTTAGGGGCATTGGTTATTTACTCTTTTTTTTTTTTTTAAATGCTTTATTTTACTTTACAATACTGTATTGGTATTGTCATACTTTGATATGAATCAGCCACATGTGTCCACGATCTCCCAATGCCAAAGCCCCCTCCCACCTCCCACCCCACACAGTCTCCTGGATCATCCCGTACAACAGCCCCAAGCATCCTGTATCCTGTATTGAACATAGACTGGCGCTTCATTTCTTATATGATAGTATACATGTTTCAGTGTCATTCTCCCAAACCATCCCACCCTCTCCATCTCCCTCAGAGACCAAAAGTCCGTTCTATACCTCTGTGTTTCTTTTGTTGTCTCACATACACGGTCATTGTCACTATCTTTCTAAATTTCATATATATGTGTCAGTATACTGTATTGGTGTTTTTTCTTTCTGGCTTACTTCACTCTGTATAATCGGCTCCAGTTTCATCCATCTCATTAGAACTGAGTCAAATTTATTCTTTTTAAGGGCTGAGTAATACTCCATTGTGTATATGTACCACAGCTCTCTTATCCATTCATCTGCTGATGGACATCTAGGTTGTTTCCATGTCCTGGCAATTATAAACAATGCTGCAATGAACATTGGGGTACATGTTTCTCTCAATTCTGGTTTCCTCGGTGTGTATGTCCAGCAGTGGGATTGCTGGGTCATAAGGCAGTTTTATTTGCAATTTTTAAGGAATCTCCACACTGGTTTCCATAATGGCTGTACTAGTTTCCATTCCCATGAGCAGTGTAAGAGGGTTCCCTTTTCTCCACATCCTCTCCAGCATTTATTGCTTGTAGACTTTTGGATCGCAGCCATTCTGACTGGTGTGAAATGGTACCTCATTGAGGCCTTGATTTGCATTTCTCTGATAATGAGTGATGTTGAGCATCTTTTCATGTGTTTGTTAGCCATCTGTATGTCTTCTTTGGAGAAATGCCTATTTAGTTCTTTGGACCATTTTTTGATTGGTTCGTTTACTTTTCTGGAGTTGAGCTGCATAAGTTGCTTGTATATCTTTGAGATTAGTTGTTTGTCAGTTGCTTCATTTGCTATTGTTTTCTCCCATTCAGAAGGCCATCTTTTCACCTTACTTATAGTTTCCTTTGTTGTGCAGAAGCTTTTAATTTTAATTAGATAACATTTATTTATTTTTGCTTTTATTTCCAGTATACTGGGAGGTGGATCATAGAGGATCCTGCTGTGATGTATGTCGGAGAGTGTTTGCCTATGTTCTCCTCTAGGAGTTTTATTGTTTCTGGTCTTACGTTTAGATCTTTAATCCATTTTGAGTTTATTTCTGTGTGTGGTGTTAGAAAGAGATCTAATTTCATTCCTTTACAAGTGGTTGACCAGTTTTCCCAGCACCACCTGTTAAAGAGACTGTCTTTACTCCAGTGTATGTTCTTGCCTCCTTTGTCGAAGATAAGGTGTCCATATGTGTGTGGATTTATCTCAGGGCTTTCTATTTTGTTTCATTGACCTATAATTCTGTCTTTGTGCCAGTACCATACTGTCTTAATGACTGTGGCTTTGTAGTAGAGCCTGAAGTCAGGCAAGTTGATTCCTCCAGTTCCATTCCTCTTTCTCAAGGTTGCTTTTGCTAGTCGAGGTTTTTTGTATTTCCATACAAATCTTGAGATCGTTGGCTCTAGTTCTGTGAAAAATACTGTTGGTAGCTTGATAGGGGTTGCATTGAATCTGTAGATTGCTTTGGGTAGTATACTCATTTTTACTATATTGACTCTTCCAATCCGTGAACATGGTATATTTCTCCATCTATTAGTGTCCTCTTTGATTTCTTTCATCAGTGTTTTATAGTTTTTGATATGTAGGTCTCTAGTTTCTTTAGGTAGGTATATTCCTAAGTATTTTATTCTTTTCATTGCAATGGTGAATGGAATTGTCTCCTTAACTTCTTTTCTACTTTCTCATTATTAGTGTATAGGAATGCAAGGGATTTCTGAGTGTTGATTTTATATCCTGCAACTTTACTATATTCATTGATTAGCTCTAGTAGTTTTCTGGTTGAGTCTTCAGGATTTTCTATGTAGAGGATCATGTCATCTGCAAACAGTGAGAGTTTTACTTCTTCTTTTCCAACTTGGATTCCTTTGATTTCTTTTTCTGCTCTGATTGCTGTGGCCAACACTTCCAGAACTATATTGAATAGTAGCAGTGAGAGTGGGCACCCTTGTCTTGTTCCTGGCTTTAGGGGAAATGCTTTCCATTTTTCACCATTGAGGATAATGTTTTCTGTGGGTTTGTCATATATAGCTTTTATTATGTTGAGGTACGTTCCTTCTATTCCTGCTTTCTGGAGAGTTTTTTTTTTTTATCATAAATGGATGTTGAATTTTATCAAAAGCCTTCTCTGCATCTACTGAGATAATCATATGACTTTTATTTTTCAATTTGTTAATATGGTGAATTGCATCGATTGATTTGCAGATATTGAAGAATCCTTGCATCCCTGGGAGAAAGCCCACTTGGTCATGATGTATGATCTTTTTAATGTGTTATTAGATTCTGATTGCTAGAATTTTGTTAAAGATTTTTGCATCTATGTTCATCAGTGATATTGGCCTGTAGTTTTCTTTTTTTTTGTGGTGTCTTTGTCAGGTTTTGGAATTAGGGTGATGGTGGCCTCATAGAATGAGTTTGGAAGTTTACCTTCCTCTGCAATTTTCTGGAAGAGTTTGAGTAGGATAGGCATTAGCTCTTCTCGAAATTTTTGGTAAAATTCAGCTGTGAAGCCGTCTGGGCATGGGCTTTTGTTTGCTGGAAGATTTCTGATTACAGTTTCAATTTCCATGCTTGTGATGGGTCTGTTAAGATTTTCTATTTCTTCCTGGTTCACTTTTGGAAAGTTGTACTTTTCTAAGAGTTTGTCCATTTCTTCCACGTTGTCCATTTTATTGGCATATAATTGCTGATAGTAGTCTCTTGTGATCTTTTGTATTTCTGTGTTGTCTGTTGTGATTTCTCCATTTTCATTTATAATTTTGTTCATTTGGTTCTTCTCCCTTAGTTTCTTGATGAGTCTGGCTAATGGTTTGTCAATTTTATTTATCTTCTCAAAGAACCAGCTTTAACTTTGTTGATTTTTGCTATGGTCTCTTTTGTTTCTTTTACATTTATTTCTGCCCTAAAGTTTTCTTTCCTTCTACTAACCTTGGAGTTCTTAATTTCTTCCTTTTCTAGTTGCTTTAGTTGTAGAGTTAGGTTATTTATTTGACTTTTTTCTTGTTTCTTGAGGTAAGCCTGTATTGCTATGATCCTTCCCCTTAGCACTTAGTGTCCCACAGGTTTTGGGTTTTGGGTTTTCATTTTTATTCATTTCTATGCATATTTTGATTTCTTTTTGATTTCTTCTGTGATTTGTTGGTTATTCAGCAGTGTGTTGTTCAGCCTCCATATGTTGGAATTTTTAATAGTTTTTCTTCTGTAATTGACATCTAATCTTACTGCATTGTGGTCAGAAAAGAAGCTTGGAATGGTTTCAGTTTTTTGAATTTACCAAGGCTAGATTTATGGCCGAGGGTGTAATCTGTCCTGGAGAAGGTTCCTTGTGCACTTGTGAAAAAGGTGAAAATTCATTTTGTGTGTGTGTGTGAAATGTCCTACAGATATCAATTAGGTCTAACTGGTCCATTGTATCATTTAAAGCTTGAGTTTCCTTGTTTTCTGTTTAGTTGATCTATCCATAGTTGTGAGTGGAGTATTAAAGTCTTCCACTATTGTTGTGTTATTTTTAATTTCCCCTTTCATACTTGTTAGCATTTGCCTTACATATTTTGTGCTTCTATGTTGAGTGCATATATATTTATAATTGTTATATCTTCTTCTTGGATTGATCCTTTGATCATTATGTAGTGTCCTTCTTTGCCTCTTTTCACAGCCTTTATTTTAAAGTCTATTTTATCTGATATGCGTATTGCTACTCCTGATTTCTCTTGGTCTCTGTTTGCATGGAATATCTTTTTCCAGCCCTTCACTTTCAGTCTGTATGTGTTCCTTGGTTTGAGGTGGGTCTCTTGTAGACAACATATACATGGATCTTGTTTTTGGATCCATTCAGCCAGTCTTTGTCTTTTGGTTGGGGCGTTCAACCCATTTACATATAAGGTAATTATTGATTTGTTGTAAGTATGATTCGTTGCCATTTACTTTGTTGTTTTGGGTTTGAGTTTATACACCCTTTCTGTGTTCCCTGTCTAGAGAAGATCCTTTAGCATTTGTTGTAGAGATGGTTTGGTGGTGATGAATTATCTCAGCTTTTCCTTGTCTGTAAAGCTTTTTCATGGGAAATAGATGGGGAAACAGTGTCAGACTTTATTTTGGGGGCTCGAAAATCGCTGCAGATGTTGATTGCAGCCATGAAGTTAAAAGATGCTTACTCATTGGGAGGAAAGTTATGACCAAACTAGATATCATATTCAAAAGCAGAGTCATTACTTTACCAACAAAGGTCTGTCTAGAAAATGCTATGGTTTTTCCAGTGATCATTTATGGATGTGAGAATTGGACTGTGAAGAAAGCTGAGTGCCAAAGAATTGATGCTTTTGAGTTGTGGTGTTGGAGAAAACTCTTGAGGGTCCCTTAGGCTGCAAGGAGATCCAACTAGTCCATCCTAAAGGAGACCAGTCCTGGCTATTCATTGGAAGGACTGATGCTGAGGCTGAAACCCCAATACTTTAGCTACCTCATGCAAAGAGTTGACTCATTTGAAAAGACCCTGATGCTGGGAGGGATTGGGAGCAAGATGAGAAGGGGACGACGGAGGATAAGATGTCTGGATGGCATCACTGACTCGATGCACATGAGTTTGGGTGAACTCCCGAAGTTGTTGATGGACAGGGAGGCCTGGCGTGCTACGATTCATGGGGTTGCAAGGAGTCGGACATGACTGAGCGACTGAACTGAACTGAAAGCTTTTGATTTCTCTTTCATATTTGAATGAGATCCTTGCTGGGTACAGTAATCTGTACAGTAATCTGGGTTGTAGGTTTTTCTCTTTCTTCACTTTAAGTATGTCCTGCCATTCCCTTCTGGCCTGAAGAGTTTCTTTTGAAAGATCAACTGTTATCCTTATGGGAATCCCCTTGTGTGTTTTTGTTGTTTTTCCTTGCTAGTTTTAATATTTATTCTTATTGTTTGATCTTTGTTAATTTGATTAATATGTGTCTTGTTATGTTTTGCCTTGGATTTATCCTCTTAAGGACTCTCTAGGTTTCTTGAACTTGGGTGACAATTTCCTTCCCCATTGCAGTTAAGTTTTCAACCATTATCTCCTCAAATATTTTCTCATGGCCTTTCTTTTTGTCTTCTTTTTCTGGGACTCATCTTCTGGGAGTCGAATATTGAGGCATTTAACATTGTCCCAGAGGTCTCTGAAGTTGTCCTCATTTCTTTTAGTTCTTTTTCCTCTCTGCTTCATTTATTTATACCATTGTATCTTCTACCTCACTTATCCTATCTTCTGCCTCTATTATTCTGTTTCTCTCCAGAGTGTTTTTGATCTCATTTATTGCATTATTCATTATATGTTGACTCTTTTTTATTTCTTTTAGGGCCTTGTTAAACCTTTCTTGCATCTTCTCAGTCCTTGTCTCCAGGCTGTTTATCTGTAACTCTATTTTGTTTTCAAGATTTTGGATCATTTTTGCTATCACTATTGTGCATTCTTTTTCAAGTAGACTCCCTATCTCCTCCTCTTTTTTTTTTTTTTTTGGTGTGGGCATTTACCTGTTAAGTATTTCTTTGCATTTTCATCTTGTTTAGATTGCTGTGTTTTGGATAGTCTTTCCATATTCTGGCATTTTGTGGTTCTTCTTTATTGTGGAAGTTCCTCACTGCGGGTGGGGTTGAACAGGTGGCTTAACAAGATTTTATGGTTAGAGAATCTTGTGTCGGTGTTCTGGTGGGTGGAGCTGGATTTCTTCTCTCTGGAGGACAATGAAGTGTCCAGTAGTGAATTTTGTGGTTTCTATAGGTTTGGTGTGACTTTGGGCAGCCTGTATATTGAAGCTCAGGGCTATAGGTTCCTGTGTTGCTGGAGAATTTACATGGTATATCTTGCTCTGGAACTTGTTGTCTCTTATTTGGTGCTTGGTTTCAGTGTAGGTATGGAGGCTTTTGGATGAGATCTTATCAATTAATGTTCCCAGGAGTCAAGAGTTCTCTGGTGTTCTCAGGTTTTGGACTTAAGCCTCCTGCCTCTGGTTTTCAGTCTTGTTCTTACAGTTTCCTCAAGACTTCTCCATCTATACAGCTATGATAAAACATCTAGGTTAATGATGAAAGGTTTCTCCACAGTGAGGGACACCTGGAAAGGTTCACAGAGTTACATGGAGAAGAGAAAAGGGGGAGGGAGATAGAGGTGATCAGGAAGAGAAGAGGGGGGTATCAAAAGGGAGAGAGCAAGATAGCCAGTAATAAATTCCCTATGTGCTCTCCACGGTCTGAATCCCTCAGAGATGTTCATGGAGTTAGAGGAAGAAAAAAGGGAGAGAAAGGAGACAGAGGTGAACAGGAGAAGAAGAGTGGGGAATCAAAAGGAGAGAGACAGATCCAGCCAGTAATCAGTTCCCTAAGTGTTCTCCACAGCCCAGAACACACAGAGTTGGGTAGAGAAGAGAAGGGGAGGGAGGAGATAAGAGGTGACCTGGTGGAGAAAAAGGAGTTGAAAGGGGGAGAGAACAATCAAGCCAGTATATTCCCAAGTGAAAATGGGCACTGAAGATTGGGTTCTTAAAGGTACAAAGTTGGTAACAAATACCAAAAAGTAAAGATTAAGCATCTAGAGTAGAGTTTAGATTCTCAAAAATATAATATTAAAAAAAGTCACAAAAATTATTATATATATATGAAGTTTGCTTTAAAAATAGGGTCTTTTTTTTCTTTTTGCAAGGTAATAGTAGGTTATAAAAATGAAAATTAAAGGAGTAATAGAGGACTTAAAATTTTATTTAGAAAATGATAATAGTAAAAGTATATCTAGGAATTTCTCTGGAGCTGTTTTGGACAGTGTGGGGTCAGTTCATTTTCAGATAGTTCCTTGATTCAGCTTATACTTTTAAGATCTATAGGCCCCTTCCAATGTAGTTGGTGCTAACTACAGGGTTTTAATCTATTGCACCATGACTTCCAACGTGGTTCCCCCATTTATTTTAGTTTATTCTGTTTGCTGATCTCTTCAGTGTCTAATTTCCATGCTGACACAAGGGGGCAAAGGTAGTCATTTAGGCTCACTTGTTCAATCGTGCTGTGGGGAGGGAGGAACACTGCAAACAAATATCACTGGCATGTGGGGGAGTGCTCACAGTGTCTCTGCCACACTGGGTTTGCCCCAGCTCACGTGTGTGCTTAGCCAGTCTACACTTTTCAGGTTCTATGTTGCTCTGCCACAGAGCTATCTGAGGCAGGCCCGGGGTTGCACCACTTCCCAGGTCTATGCCACTCAGGTTCAGGTTCTCGGGTACTCCACAAAAGTGCAGACTTGGTTTGGCCTGCGTTTTGTGCCCTTCCCAGGTCTGAGCAACTCAGGCGAACAAGTGCTTGTTGAGTGCAGTTTTCCAGAGGTGAGGGGTGCATCTTATCACCACCCCATCCCAGCCACTCAGTTTTCTGGTTATGCAGCGGGTACACCTTCTCAGGTATGCTGTGTGTCTCTTCTGAGGAGCTGATCTCTGACTGTGACCCTCCCAGTGGATATCAACTATCCAGAAGCCCAAGAAGTGTTGGTTAGCAATGGAGCCTGCTTGCTACCTCTCCTCTGATATTCGCTCAGTCCTTTGTTCCATGAGTAGGTCTGGCAGTGCCTTCAGTTCAGTTCAGTCAGTCATGTCCTACTCTTTGTGACCCCATGAATCGCAGCATGCCAGGCCTCCCTGTCCATCAACAATTCCCGGACTTCACTCAGACTCACGCTCATCGAGTCAGTGATGCCATCCAGCCATCTCATACTATGTCATCCCCTTCTCCTCCTGCCCCCAGTCGCTCACAGCATCAGAGTCTTTTCAATGAGTCAACTCTTCACATGAGGTGGCCAAAGTACTGGAGTTTCTGCTTTAGCATCACTCCTTCCAAAGAAATCCCAGGACTATTCTCCTTCAGAATGGACTGGTTGGATCTCCTTGCAGTCCAAGGGACTCTCAAGAGTCTTCTCCAACACCACAGTTCAAAAGCATCAATTCTTCAGTGCTCAGCCTTCTTCACCGTCCAAATCTCGCATCCATACATGACCAAAGGAAAAACCATAGCCTTGACTAAACAGACCTTAGTCGGCAAAGTAATGTCTCTGCTTTTGTATATACTATCTAGATTGGTCATAACTTGTCTTCCAAGGAGTAAGCGTCTTTTAATTTTATGGCTGCAGTCACCATTTGCAGTGATTTTGCAGCCCCCAAAATAAAGTCTGACACTGTTTACCCTGTTTCCGCATCTACTTCCCATGAAGTGATGGGACCAGATGCCATGATCTTTGTTTTCTGAATGTTGAGCTTTAAGCCAACTTTTTCACTTTCCACTCTTCACTTTCTGCCATAAGGGTGGTGTCATCTGCATATCTGAGATTATTGATATTTCTCCTGGCAATCTTGATGCCAGCTTGTGTTTCTTCCAGCCCAACGTTTCTCATGATGTACTCTGCATATAAGTTAAATAAGCAGGGTGATAATATAAAGCCTTGGTGTACTCCTTTTCCTATTTGAAACCAGTCTGTTGTTCCATGTCCAGTTCTGACTGTTGCTTCTGACCTGCATACAGATTTCTCAAGAGGCAGGTCAGGTGGTCTGGTATTCCCATATCTTTCAGAATTTTCCACAATTTATTGTGATCCACACAGTCTAAGGATTTGTCATTGTCAATAAAGCAGAAATAGATGTTTTTCTGGAACTCTCTTGCTTTTTCCATGATTCAGCGGATGTTGGCAATTTGATCTCTGCTTCCTCTGCCTTTTCTAAAACCAGCTTGAACATCTAGAAATTCACGGTTCATTTATTGCTGAAGCCTGGCTTGGAGAATTTTGAGAATTACTTTACTTGCATGTGAGATGAGTGCAACTGTGTGGTAGTCTGAGCATTCTTTGGCATTGCCTTTCTTTGAGACTGGAATGAAAGCTGACCTTTTCCAGTCCTGTGGCCACTGCTGAGTTTCCACATTTGCTGGCATATTGAGTGCAGGACTTTCACAGCATCATCTTTCAGGATTTGAAAGAGCTCAACTGGAATTCCATCACCTCCATAGTTTTGTTTGTAGTGATGCTTTCTAAGGCCCACTTGACTTCACATTCCAGGATGTCTGGCTCTAAGTGAGTGATCACTCCATCGTGATTATCTGGGTCGTGAAGATTTTTTTTGTACAGTTCTTCTGTGGAAGTGTTCAAACAGGATATGGCAAGAGTGAACGTTGACATTCTAGGAATCAGGACTGGAATGAGTGAATTTAACTCAGATGACCATTATATCTACTACTGCAGGCAGCAATCCCTCAGAAGAAATGGAGTAGCCATCATGGTCAACAGAATAGTCCAAAATGCAATACTTGGATGCAGTCGCAAAAATGACCGAATGATATCTGTTCATCTGCAAGGCAAACCATTCAATAACACAGTAATCCAAGTCTATGCCCCAACCAGTAATGCTGAAGAAGCTGAACGATTCTATGAAGATCTAAAAGACCTTTTAGAATTAACACCCCCAAAAAATGTCCTTTTCATTATAGTACACTGGAATGCAAAAGTAGGACGTCAAGAAACACCTGGAGTAACAGGCAAATTTGGCCTTGGAATACAGAATGAAGCAGGGCAAAGATTAATAGAGTTCTCCCAAGAAAATGCACTGGTCATAGCAAACACCCTCTTCCAAGAACACAAGAGAAGACTCTACACATGACATCACCAGATGGTCAACACTGAAATCAGATTGATTCTATTCTTTGCACTGAAAGATGGAGAAGCTCTATATTGTCAACAAATACAAGACCAGGAGCTGACTGTGGCTCAGATCATGAACTCCTTATTACCAAATTCAGACTGAAATTGAAGAAAGAAGGGAAAATCGCTAGACCATTCAGGTGTGACCTAAATAATTTCTCTTATGATTATACAATGGAAGTGAGAAATAGATTTAAGGTCCTAGATCTGATAAATAGAGTGCCTGATGAACTATGGAATGAGGTTCGTGACATTGTACAGGAGAAAGGGATCAAGACCATCCCAATGGAAAAGAGATGCAAAAAAACAAGATGGCTATCTGGGGAGGCCTTACAAATAGTTGTGAAAAGAAGAGAAGTGAAAAGCCAAGGAGAAAAGGAAAAATATAAGCATCTGAATGCAGAGTTCCAAAGAATAGCAAAAAGAGATAATAAAGCCTTCCTCAGTGATCAATGCAAAGAAATAGAAGAAAAAAAACAGAACGGGAAAGACTAGAGATCTCTTGAAGAAAATTAGAGATACCAAGGGATAATTTCATGCAAAGATGGGCTTGACAAAGGACAGAAATGGTATGGACCTAACAGAAGCGGAAGATATTAAGAAGAGATGGCAAGAATACACAGAAGAACTGTACAAAATGATCTTCACTACCCTGATAATCACGATGGTGTGATCACTCATCTAGAGCCAGACATCCTAGAATGTGAAGTCAAGTGGGCCTTGGAAAGCATCACTATGAACAAAGCTAGTGGAGGTGATGGAATTCCAGTAGAGCTATTTCAAATCTTAAAAGATGATGCTGTGAAAGTGTTGCACTCAATATGCCAGCAAATGTGGAAAACTCAGCCGTGGCCACAGGACTGGAAAAGGGTCAGTTTTCATTCCAATCTCAAAGAAAGGCAATGCCAAAGAATGCTCAAACTGCCGCACAATTGCACTCATCTCACACGCTAGTAAAGTAATGTTCAAAATTCTCGAAGCCAGGCTTCAGCAATACGTGAACTGTGAGCTTTCTGATGTTCAAGCTGGTTTAAAAAGGCAGAGGAAGCAGCAATCAAATTGCCAACATCCGCTGGATCATGGAAAAAGTAAGAGAGTTCCAGAAAAACATCTATTTCTGCTTTATTGACAATGACAAATCCTTAGACTGTGTGGATCACAATAAACTGTGGAAAATTCTGATAGAGATGGAAATACCAGATCACCTGACCTGCTTCTTGAGAAATCTGTATGCAGACCCAGAAGCAACAGTTAGAACTGGACATGGAACAACAGACTGATTTCAAACAGGAAAAGGAGTACGTCAAGGCTGTATATTGTCACGCTTCTTATTTAACTTATATGCAGAGTACATTATGAGAAACGTTGGGCTGGAAGAAACACAAGCTGGAATCAAGATTGCCGGGAGAAACATCAAGAACCTCAAATATGCAGATGACACCACCCTTATGGCAGAAAGTGAAGAGGAACTAAAAGCCTCTTGATGAAAGTAAAAGAGGAGGGTGAAAAAGTTGAACTTAAAGCTCAACATTCAGAAAATGAAGATCCTGACATCTGGTCCCATCACTCCATGGGAAATAGATGGAGAAACACAGGAGACAGTGTCAGTTTTTTTATTTTGGGGGGCTCCAGAATCACTGCAGATTGTGATTGCGCCATGAAATTAGAAGACGCTTACTCCTTGGAAGCAAAGTTATGACCAACTTAGATAGCATATTCAAAACAGAGATATCTCTTTGCCGACTAAGGTTGTCTAGTCAAGGCTATGTTTTTCCAGTAGTCATATATGGACGTGAGAGTTGGACTGTGAAGAAGGATGAGCACCGAAGTGTTGATGCTTTTGAACTGTGGTGTTGGAGAAGACTCTTGAGAGTCCCTTGGGCTGCAGGGAGATCCAACCAGTCCATTCTGAAGGAGATCAACCCTGGGATTTCTTTGGAAGTAATGATGCTAAAGCTGAAGCTCCAGTACTTTGGCCACCTCATGCAAAGAGTTGACTCATTGGAAAAGACTTTGATGCTGAGAGGGATTGGGGACAGGAGGGAGAAGGGGACGACCAAGGATCAGATGGCTGGATGGCATCACTGACTTGATGGACGTGAATCTGACTCAACTCCGGGAGTTACTGATGGGCAGGGAGGCCTGGCGTGCTGCGATTCATGGGGTCACAAAGAGTCGGACACGACTGAGCAACTGAAGTGAACTGATCTCTGTTTATTCTTGCCACCTCTTAATATATTCTGCTTCTGTTTGGTCCATACCAATTCTGTCCTTTATCGAACCCATCTTGGCATGAAATGTTCCCTTGGTATCTCTAATTTTCTTCAAGAAATCTCTAGTCTTTCCCATTCTGTTCTTTTCCTCTATTTCTTTGCGTTGATCACTGAGGAATGCTTTCTTATCTCTTCTTGCTATTCTTTGGAACTCTGCATTTAGATTCTTATATCTTTCCTTTTCTCCTTGGCTTTTCATCTCTCTTATTTTCACAGCTATTTGTATGCTCTCCCCAGATAGCCATTTTGCTTTTTGCATTTCTTTTCCATGGGAATGATCTTGATCCCTGTCTCCTGTGCAATGTCACGAACCTCGTTCCATAGTTCATCAGGCACTCTATCAGATCTAGGCACTGAAATCTATTTCTCACGTCCACTATATAATCATTAGGGGTTTGATTTAGGTCATACCTGAATGGTCTAGTGATTTTCCCTGCTTTCTTCAATTTCAGTCTGAATTTGGTAATAAGGAGTTCATGATCTGAGCCACAGTCAGCTCCTGGTCTTATTTTTGTTGACTGTATAGCGCTTCTCCAATCTTCACTGCAAAGAATAGAATCAATCTGATTTCGGTGTTGACCATCTGGTGATGTCCATGTGTAGAGTCTTCTCTTGTGTTCTTGGAAGAGTGTGTTTGCTATGACCAGTGCATTTTCTTGGGAACACTCTGTTAGTCTTTGCCCTGCTTTATTCCGCATTCCAAGGCCAAATTTGCCTGTTACTCCAGGTGTTTCTTGACGTCCTACTTTTGCATTCCAATCCCATATAATGAAAAGGACATCTTTTTGGGTTTTTAGTTCAAAAGGTCTTGTAGGTCTTCATTGAACCGTTCAACTTCAGCTTCTTCAGCATTACTGGTTGGGGCATAGACTTGGATTACTGTGATATTGAATGGTTTGCCTTGGAGATGAACAGAGATCATTCTGTTGTTTTTGAGATTGCATCCAAGTACTGCATTTTGGACTTTTTTGTTGACCATGATGGCTACTCCGTTTCTTCTGAGGGATTCCTGCCTGCAGTAGTAGATATAATGGTCATCTGAGTTAAATTCACCCATTCCAGTCCATTTTAGTTTGCTGATTCTTAGAATGTTGATGTTTACTCTGCCATCTCTTGTTTGACCACTTCCAGTTTGCTTTGATTCTTGGACCTGACCTTCCAGGTTTCTATGCAGTATTGCTCTTTACAGCATTGGACCTTGCTTCTATCACCAGTCACATCCACAGCTGGGTATTTTGTTTGCATAGGCTCCATCCCTTCATTCTTTCTGGAGTTATTTCTCCACTAATCTCCAGTAGTGTATTGGGCACCTACTGACCTGGGAATTCCTTTTTCAGTATCCTATCATTTTGCCTTTTCATACTGTTCATGGAGTTCTCAAGACAAGAATACTGAAGTGGTTTGCCATTCCCTTCTCCAGTGGACCACATTCTGTCAGACCTCTCCACCATGACCTGCCCGTCTTGGGTTGCCCCACAGGCATGGCTTAGTTTCTTTGAGTTAGACAAGGCTTTGGTCCTAGTGTGATTAGATTGACTAGTTTTCTCTGAGTATGGTTTCAGTGTGTCTGCCCTCTGATGCCCTCTTGCAACACCTACCATCTTACTTGGGTTTCTCTTACCTTGGGCGTGGGGTATCTCTTCACGGCTGCTCCAGCAAACGCAGCCGCTGCTCCCTTACCTTGGACAAAGGGTATCTCCTCACCACTGTCCTTCCTGACCTTCCACATGGTATAGCTCCTTTAGGCCCTCCTGCACCCATGCAGCCATCACTTCTTGGATATTGGGTTGCTCCTCCTGGCAGCCTCTGGCTTCGGACGCAGGGTAGCTCCTTTCGTCCACTGCCCCTGGCCTCCGACGAGGGGTAGCTCCTCCCTGCTGCCACCCCTTGATTTGGACATGGGGTAACTCCTCTTGGCCGCTGCCCTTTGGCATGGGGTCCTCCCAGCTTCTGCCTCTGACCCTGGATGTGGGGTAGCTCCTCTCATCCGCACTTAGTGCGCCGGTCACAGCCACCCACACTTAGTAGGTTAAGGCTTTTCTTGAGATAGTTCTCTCTCTCTCTCCCCCGCCTCCTCTCTGGCCATACCACAGTTTGGGTTGGTATCTCACCTTATTTCCCTCAGATTGCCCTCAGGGCATTTGGGCCCAGGGCCTTACCTAAGCAGTGCAGCCCATGCCTCCCTGTTCAGCCCCAGATTGCTGGTGGTCTTGCAAAGGCTGTGAGTTGCCCTTAGGCATGTGATCTGTGGGGTTTATTTATTTATCCTCCCAGTTATGTTGCCTTCTGAGATTGTCAGTGAGAGTATTTCCTGGTGTTTTGAAACTTCTTCTCTTTTAAGACTCCCTTCCCAGGATGGATCTCTGTCCCTACCTCTTTTATCTCTTTTTTATCTTTTATATTTTGTCCCACCTCCTTTTGAAGACAACGGGCTGCCTTTCTGGGTGCCTGATGTCCTCTGCAGAACATTCAGAAGTTGTTTTGTGGAATTTTCTCAGCATTCAAATGTTCTTTTGATGAATTTGTTGAGGAGAAAGTGGTCTCTCCATCCTATTCCTCTGCCATCTTAGGACAGCCTCCCCACACTGATATTTACTAGAAATTAGGTGTCATCTTCTAACCCTACAGCCTTTAGGATAGATTGTTTTTGTGGATTTTGAGAAAGGAAATAATATCAATGACAAGTGATCCTTAGTCATTTAGTAATATTTCTGTGTTCCTGCCTGCATCCCTCTGGATTTCCGTAGATACTTATTCATAAGTCTGCTGGCTACATCAGGTACACCTCTGAAAATGACTTACTACCACAGAAGTAATCTCACAACTTCAAAATGGCCAAAATCCATAATTACTCAAAACGCCAGGTCCTGTGAACCATCTGGAGAGAAAAAAATTACACATAATTATGTTCATAAGTATCACTTGGCAAAATTAATCTTGAAAACTAAAGTAAAATTAGCATAAAAATTGGGATTAGCTTAGATGTTTTGCAACTGTTTGTTTACTAATTTAGTACTTGAGTCTTGGATGGGATTGGAGGGAACATCCTGAAATTTACCCACCATTCCCAGTATTCCCACAAGATTCACCCATTCTTTAAAAATCAGGGCTCAGTTTCAATTCCCCACCCTTTGCCATTTAGTAGTATTTTTATTTCTCTTTAGTTTTCGTTCCAGTCGCTCAGTCGTGCCTGACTCTTTGTGACCCCATGAATCGCAGCACGCCAGGCCTCCCTGTCCATCGCCAACTCCTGGAGTTCACTCAGACTCACGACCATCGAGTCAGTGATGCCATCCAGCCATCTCATCCTCGATCGTCCCCATCTCCTCCTGCCCCAACCCCTCCTAGCATCAGAGTCTTTTCCAGTGAGTCAGCTCTTCGCATGAGGTGGCCAAAGTACTGGAGTTTCAGCTTTAGCATCATTCCTTCCAAAGAAATCCCAGGCTGATCTCCTTGCAGCCCAAGGGACTCTCAAGAGTCTTCTCCAACACCACAGTTCAAAAGCATCAATTCTTTGGCACTCAGCCTTCTTCACAGTCCAACTCTCACATCCATACATGACCACAGGAAAAACCATAGCCTTGATTAGATGGACCTTTGTTGGCAAAGTAATGTCTCTGCTTTTGAATATGCTATCTAGGTTGGTCATAACTTTTCTTCCAAGGAGTAAGCGTCTTTTAATTTCATGGCTGCAGTCACCATCTGCAGTGATTTTGGAGCCCCCAAAATAAAGTCTGACACTGTTTCCACTGTTTCCCCATCAATTTCCCATGGAGTGATGGGACCGGATGCCATGATCTTTGTTTTCTGAATGTTGAGCTTTAAGCCAACTTTTTCACTCTCTTCTCTGATTTTCACCAAGAGGCTTTTAGTTCCTCTTCACTTTCTGCCACAAGGCTGGTGTCATCTGCATATCTGAGGTTACTGATATTTCTCCTGGCAATCTTGGGTTGTTTGTTTTTCTGGTATTGAGTTGTATGAGCTGCTTGTATATTTTTGTTTCTCTTTAGGTGCAATATTGTTTTTCTTTTACCACTCACATTGGCTTATTTCATATGAATTCATACTGGCTACCCACTCCAGTACTCTTGCCTGGAAACTCCCATGGAAGGAGGAGCCTGGTAGGCTTCAGTCCATGGGATCACTAAGAGTCGTACATGACTGATCGACTTCACTTTCACTTTTCACTTTCATGCATTGGAGAAGGAAATAGCAACCCACTCCAGTGTTCTTACCTAGAGAATCCCGGGGACGGTGGAGCCTGTTGGGCTGCCGTCTCTGGGGTTGCACAGAGTTGGACACGACTGAGGTGACTTTAGCAGTAGCTAATACGACTCTTTCATGACCTCATGGACTATAGCCTGCGAGGATCCTCTGTCCATGGAATTTTCCAGGCAAGAATACTGGAGTAGTTTGCCATTTCCTTCTCCAGGGATCTTCCTGACCCAGGGATTGAACCTATGTCTCTTGTGTCTCCTGCACTGGGTGGTCGATTCTTTACCACTGAGCCACTAGGGAAGCCCACTATATTAAATATTTAATGATTGTACTTTTTTTTTTTTAAGATTTGTTTATTTTTGGTTACACTGGATCTTCACTGATGCGTGAGGACTTTCTCTAGTTACAGTGAGCAGGGGCTACTTTTCATTGCAGTGTGTGGGCTTCTCATTGTGGTGGCTTCTCTTGTTGTAGATCTCAGGCTCTAGGGGCAGGGCTTCAGTAGCTGTGGAACACAGGCTTAGTTCTCTGTGGCATGTGGTATCTTTCTGGACCTGGGATCAAAACTGTGTCCCCTCTGTTAGGGACACTGTGCCAACAGGGATGTCCCTAAATACATATATTTCAAAATATTGTTTTGATTTTTCACTTATTGTTTCTCTTAAAGCTTCTACCTGAGGAAATGAGTAATCTCTCATATCCTGTTCTTGCAGGAAGAATTTTAAATCATTTTTCCAAAGACATTGGGCATATGGATGACTTGCTTCCCCTGATATTTCAAGATTTCATCCAGGTAACGTACCAGCCCTGTCAGAGGTCTCCCAGGGAATAACTAAGAACCTATTTCTCAAGGCATTTTCATAGGGTGGGCCTTTCTGAGGGTGGGCCTTTCTGCCTGGTGCTGTGTCCTGTTATCTTAAGTGAAAGGCCATATTTGTGAGAGAGAGGTGTGGCTGTGATTGGGGGGCTAAGTTAGCATGAGTAACACCTGATGCAGGTGTGGCTCCACAGTCACACCAAAGTTGATCTGAAGCAGCGACATGTGGTTCTCCCTCTGCCTTCCAGGTCTCTGGTGTGGATCCCCTTTATTGTGAGCACATTTCATAACAAAAGCAATCACGTCTCACGGAGAGATAGCCAAGATGAACTAAATTATGCATTGTATTGGGCTTTCCAGGTGGCTCAGTGGGTAAAGAGTTTGCCTGCCAGTGTAGGAGACTCAAGAGACATGAATTCAATCCTTGGATTTCAAAGATCCCACGCAGATGAAATGACAATCTATTCTAGTATTCTTGCCTGGAAAATACCATGGACAGAAGAGCCTGGCAGGCTACAGTACATGGGATCGCAGAGTCGGACATGAATGAGCATGATGCATTGTATTACCAAAGGGGACAAATATTTACTGCACCATTTTATTTGGATAAAGCCAGGTGTGGTTACTTACAAAGAAGAGATTTATAAAAATAAGGTGAAAATAATTCTTTAACAAAGACAGCATTGTTGTTTAGTCACTAAATGGTGTCCAACTCTTTTCAACCCTATGGACTGTAGCCCTCCAGGCTCCTCTGTCCATGGGATTTCCCAGGCAAGGATACTGGACTGGGTTGCCATTTCCTTGTCCAGGAGATCTTTCTCACTCAGGGATCAAACCTGAGTCTCCTGCATTGCAGGCAGATTTTTCACCACTGAGCCACCTGGGTAGTCCAGCAAGGACAATAGAGATTAGTTATTGAAGATACAAAGCCTTTAAACCAATAATTCGATTCTGGGATCAAAGTCATCTCAGAAAATGTCTTTTATTTTTGTAGACAGTTTTTCTTTTCACAAATTTATTGCTCTGTCTTTTTAAAGAAAAGAGAAAGACCTATAGGAATACCTTCTATCCAGTCTCTATTGTGTCTGTGAACTTAAGGTTCTAAAATTGATGTTGGATCATGTCAATTCATCCCTAGATTCAGTTTTTTTGCTCAAGTGGAGTGTTTTGTTTTTTTTTCTTCCTGTTATTTAATTGTTTCCTTTTAGTGATTATGTGGGGGCTTTTCTCTTTTCTAAGTGTTTATTTTGGAAATGAAATGCATTTTTCAAAAGCTGCACACAGAAATGAAGCTGAAGTGCAGGCAGTAGCCTATGGGCAGAGGGTACCAGTGTTACCAGTGTGAAGTAAGCTGAGACTCAGAGGCAAAGTGCTTTTACTGAACAGACTTCTGATTTTTTCCCTCTTCCATAGTCTTATGTTATATATGTATTCTGCTGGGTTTAGCTACATAATTTGTCCCCAGGAAAAAATTTTCCCTAAAAACAGTATCACATTTTAACAGTGATTGTGAATTAATTTAAAAAGATTTTGTGAAAGGTTCTGTTTCTTTACTACAGCAAGCTATGCCAAGATTGGGTTTTTGTCATGTGCTTATTTATTATTTAACACATGGTTAGTTAGCAGTCATAATCAGAATTGTCACATATTTTTACATGATGTATAGAGGGACCAGGGTACATGCTACCTGACTTCAGTAGGAAACTTTCTCAGTAATGAGGAGAGAAATTTCTAGGCTCACTGATTTCCAATCCCAGCTCTGCCACTTGTAGTTTAGTTATCTTAAAGTTGGAAGTGGAGTTGTCCTATAGGTCATTGGAATTGAGAGTCTGGTATTTGAGGGAGAGACCTGGGATGAGCAGTGACACCTGCACATATTTCACTGAGCAGATAGTGGCTGAATCTGTGAAGATAGGTAAGATTGCCCCGAAAGAGGGAAGCATTTTTAGGGGCAGGCTCAGAAGGCTCAATATTCAGAGAAAGCAGAGAGAAAGGGAGACACAGAAGAAACAAAATGAACAGCAAGGACAGAAAAGAGGAGATAGGTAGGGACCAAAAGAAGGAAAAGTGTGTTCAGTGCAAATGAAAAGGTGAGTCCATGGAAACTTGTTGGTTGATTTGGAATAGGGATGTATCTGGTGACCCATAGCTGGATTCAGATGGGAAGAGGCCACAATGCAAAGGGCTGCAAATCCAGGAGGCATGAAGTGAGTTGAGATAAAGATAGATTGGAAGCGGTTTGACTGAAACACGAGAGAGGTCCATTTGGGATACAGGGTCTGAAGAGATATTGCTGGTTGTTTGGGTTGGTAGTTTGGGTTAAGGGTGTGTGAGGTGGTTGACATTTCCCTCTCTCCTCCTTCTCTTCAACAAATGGGGATTAGAGTTGAGGCCCTGAAGTACAGGCAGGAGTCAGGGACAAATCCCCCATCATGGGTCTCCTCCAGCTTCCTCCCACGACCCCAGGGGAGGGAGATATGCAGAAACTCACCCTTGCTGCCTTTGGAATCCTAATTGTGGGAGCTCTGTGGAGAAAATCCTGGAAGGCAAACTGGATGTGGAGGCTAGAGGCAGTTAGGAGCCTGGTCCAGGAAGGCAGAGCTTCTAAGAGGTGATTTTGATCCTGAATGAGAGGAAAGGGACGCTGTGGATGGTGGGATAGGAGGTGCTTCTGGAAGCAGAGTTCCTATGTGGGAGCCACTCTTTCTCTCCCTTCACCAACTGAGAGTAGGAAAGGGAAGGGGCTGGCAAGGGGCTGTTCAGTCTTGTTTTAAAGGATGTGGTTAGTGCCAAGTATGTTTCAAACTCATTTTTGATGATTCTGTTCATCCTTGATGTATTTGATAAATGTTAGAAGATTCTTGATCATTTTTATTTTTATTACTTCTAGAGTCTATTTTATCTACTTTTCCTCATTTTAATTCCTTCTTATTCCCTTAAATGAAATATCAGATAGTTTATTTGATATTTTTTAAATAGTGATGCCAAGTAGCTA
The DNA here is from genome assembly GCA_917880005.1 of Nanger dama. NCBI lineage: Eukaryota > Metazoa > Chordata > Mammalia > Artiodactyla > Bovidae > Nanger > Nanger dama. The sequence continues at coordinate 104,471 of CAKJTW010000264.1, read as the reverse complement.
ATGAAAATCCTGGATTCTGAGTAATGGTTCACACTGCAGGACAGTCCAGCCGCTCAGACAATGCCACTCAGAGACCACATCCCAAAGAGGGGCGATCATAAGTTTGTGCACAATCGTGAACTCTTACAGCTACTGGAGATGTTGCCTGTCCAGTCACATTATAGTTGGGCAAATTGGAGTGGTTCACCATGTTAAAGGACGAAGGAAGGCAGCATAAAAAATCAGTTTATGTGGTGTGATTCCATCTGATAATCATTGGTGACGTCAATAGCTTGAAAGTGCTTTGAAGTGGGGAGCCCTACAGCTGCATCCCAGCTCTCCCTCTTACTGTCTCCATCCCACAAAGCCACCTCTCCTCTCTGTAAAATAAATAATACCCTTCATAAGGTTTATTGGGGAGATAAAACAGTCATTTTATTATTATTCTTCATGTAACATCTGAATGCACGTTGAGAACTAAGTAATGGGCAACTATTTTTAATATACCTCATGTGTTTTTAGGTAAGATAAATAGCCTGATGATAATGGCATTATGCTGCATTAAAGTTATGTCTGAGACAGTTTCATGCCCATAAATATCACCTCATTGAGTTTGTATACGGAGATTCTGGGTTTGCAATTCTTGAACATTTTAATGGACACTTTCTTATGTAGACTCACAGAATAAAAATCTGTTGTTTTCAAAACAGACCACTGGACACCAAACATTTCAAATTAATGTAATTTTCATTCAACTTGCTAAAGTCTCAAATAATGTTGAGTAAGGAGTCTCAGTTGTCTACAATTTTTGTCATTAAAATTATCACCTCCAAGAAGTCTTCCTATTAGTAAAACAAGTGAAAATGAAGATAAGATGTGGAAGTCAGCTTTAGGCATTTTAATTATCCTTCAATTAAAAATAAATTTAAAAAGTACCCCCAAAATAACTTATTTAAAAAAATAGGACTGCTCTGAGCATGAGAAGTTATAGACATCTGCCTTCAGCAAAATGTAATTTATTGAGGAAAACTAAACTGCAGAACCTTTCTTCCCTACACACTCCTCATTTAAGAAGAGAAAACAACAACAGATCAACAGCTTTGCTGACCTTAAATAACTAACTCTTCATGTCCTTTCCCCCATGGATCATAACCTTGTCATGGTGAAGCGGCTTGTGTAACTCAATGAAGCTATGAGTCATGACATGCAGGGCCACCCAAGAAAGACAGGTCATAGTGAAGAGTTCTGACAAAACATGGTCAACTGGAAGAGGAAATGGCAAACCACTCTGGTATTCTTGCCGTGAGAACCCCATGAACAATATGAAGAGGCAAAAAGATATGACACTGGGAGTCCAGGCTGAAAGATGTCCAAAAAGTGACTGGGTAAGAGAGGAGGGCAATTACTAATAATTCCAGAAAGAACAGAAGTGGCTGGGCCAAAGTGGAAACAACACTCAGTTGTGGATGTATCTGTTGGTGAAAGTAAAGTCCAATGCTGTAAAGAACAATATTGCATAGGAACCTGGAATTTTAGGTCCATTAATCAGGGTAAATTGCATGTGTTTCAAGCAGGAGATGGTAACAGTGAATATTGACATCTTAGGAATCAGTAAAGTAAAATGGATGAGAATGGGTGAATTTAGTTTAGCATGACCATTATATCTACTTTTTGTGAGAAAGAATTCCTAGAAGGAGTGGAGTAGCTCTCATAGCCAACGGAGTCCAAGATGCAGTACTTGGGTGCAAACTCAAAAATGACAAAATCATCTTTGTTCATTTCCAAGGCAAATCATTCAGTATCACAGTAATCTAGGTCTATGCCCCAACCACTGATGCCAAAGAAGTTGAAGCTGACCAGTTCTATGAAGAACTACAACACCTTTAGAACTAATATAAAAAGATTTCCTTTTCATCATAGGGCATTGGAATGCAAAAGTAGGAAATCAACAGATACCTGGATTAACAGGCAAGTTTGGTGCTTAGAGTACAAAATAATTCAGGGCAAAGGCTAACAGATTTTTGTCAAGGGAACACACTGGTCATAGCTAACACCCTCTTCCAGAAACACAAGAGATGACTCTGCACATGGACATCACCAAATGATCAATACTGACATCAGATTGATTTTGTCTTTTTCAGCCAAAGATGGAGAAGCTGTATACAGTCAGCAAAAACAAGACCTATATCTGACTGGCTCAGATCATGAGCTCCCTTATTACAAACTCAAGAAGCATGCTCAGTCATATCCAATTCTTCACAACCCCATGGACTGTAGCCTGCCAGACTCCTCTGTCTGTGGGATTTTCAAGGCAAAAATACTGGAGTGGATTGCCGTTTCCCACTCCAGGGGATCTTCCTGACCCAGGGATCAAACCTGAATCTCTTGTTTCCCTCATTAACAAGTGGACTCTTTTACCACTAGTGCCATGTGGTTCAGTAGTCCTTATTATGAAATTCAGGCTTAAATTGAAGAATGTACGGAAACCCACTAGGCCATTCAGATTTGACTTAAATCTCTTATGAATAAACAATGGAGGTGACCAATAGATTCAAGGGATTAGATCTGGTAGACAGAGTGCCTGAAAAACTATGGATAGTGGTTTTTAACACTGTACAGGAAGCAGTAGCCAAAACTATCCCAAGAAAATGAAATGGAAGAAGGCAAAGTGGTTGTCTGAGAAGGCCTTATAACAGCTGAGAAAGGTCAAAGGCAAAGGAGAAAGAGAAAGATATACCCAACTGAATTCAAAGTTCTAAAGAATAGCAAGGGGAGGTAAGAAGACCTTCTTAAATGAACAATACGAAGAAACAGAAGAAAACGATAGAATGGGAAAAATGAAATCTCTTCAAGAAAGTTGGAGATACTAATGGAACATTTCATGCAAGGATGGGCATGAAAAGGACATAAACAATAAGGACCTAAGAGAAGTAGATGATATTAAGAAGAGGTGGAAAGATACATAGAAGTGCTATGTAAAAAAAGTCTTAATGACCCAGATAACTAAGGTGATGTGGTCACTCACCTAAAGCCAAATGGTCCTTAGGAAACATTACTATGAACAAAGCTAGTAAAGGTGATAGAATTCCAGCTAAGCTGTTTCAAATCCTAAAAGATGATGCTGTGAAAGTGTTGTGAAAGTGTGCCAGAAAATTCAGAAAATTCAGCAGTGGCCATTGGAATGGAAAGGTCAGTTTTCATTCCAATCGCAAAGAAGGGTAGTCTAAAGAATGTTAAAGATGATGCTAAAGATGATGCTGTGAAAGTGCTGCACTCAATATGCCAGCAAATTTGGAAAACTCAGCAGTGGCCACAGGACTGGAAAAGGTTAGTTTTCATTCCAATCCCAAAAAAGGCAATGCCAAAGAATGCTCAAACTACTGTACAATTGCACTCATCTCACACACTAGTATAGCAGTGCTCAAAATTCTCAAGCCAGGCTTCAGCAATATGTGAACCGTGAACTTCCAGATGTTCAAGCTGGTTTTAGAAAAGGCAGAGGAACCAGAGATCAAATCTCCAACATCTGCTGGATCATGGAAAAAGCAAGAGAGTTCCAGAAAAACATCTATTTCTGCTTTATTGACTATGCCAAAGCCTTTGACTTGTGGATCACAATAAACTGTGGAAAATTCTAAAAGATATGGGAATACCAGACCGCCTGACCTGCCTCTTGAGAAATCTGTATGCAGGTCAGGAAGCAACAGTTAGAACTGGACATGTAACAACAGACTGGTTCCAAATGCCAGGAAAAGGAGTACGTGAAGGCTGTATATTGTCACGCTTCTTATTTAACTTACATGCAGAGTACATCACAAAAACTCTGGGCTGGAGGAAGCACAAGCTGGAATTAAGATTTCAGGGAGAAATATAAATACCCTCAAATATGCAGATGACACCACCCTTATGGCAGAAAGTGAAGAAAACTAAAAGCCTCTTGATGAAAGTGAAAGAGGAGGAGTGAAAAAGTTGGCATAAAGCTCAACATTCCGAAAACTGAGACATGGCATCTGGTCCCATCACTTCATGGCAAATAGATGGAGAAACAGTGGCTGACTTTATTTTGTGGGGCTCCAAAATCACTGCAGATGGTGATTGCAGCCATGACATTAAAAGATGGATGCTTACTCCTTGGAAGGAAAGTTATGACCAACCTAGACATCATATTAAAAAGCAGAGACATTACATTGCCAACAAAGGTCCATCTAGTCAAGGCTATGGTTTTTCCAGTGGCCATGTGGATGTGAGAGTTGGACTATACTATAAAGAAAAATTTAGTGCAGAAGTTATCCTCTTGAACTGTGGTGTTGGGAGAAGACTATTGAGAGTCCCTTGAACTGGGCAAGGAGATCCAAACCAGTCCATCCTAAAGGAGATCAGTCCTGGTGATCATTGGAAGGACTGATCTTGAAGCTGAAACTCCAATACTTTGGCCACCTGATGTGAAGAGCTGAGTCATTTGAAAGACCATGATGCTGGAAAAGATTGAGGGTAGGAGAAGGGGACGACAGAGGATGAGATGGTTGGATGGCACCACCGACTCAGTAGACATGGGTTTGGGTGGATTCCAGGAGTTGGTGATGGACAGGGAGACCTGATGTGCTGCAGTTCGCAAAGAGTTGGGCACGACTGGGTGACTGAACTGAACTGAACTGAACTGGATCATAGATAAAGCAAGAGATTTCCAGAAGAACATCTACTTCTGCTTCACTGCCTATGCTAAAGCCTTTAATTGTGTGGATCACAATGAACTGTGGGGAAATTCTTAAAGAGATAGGAATATCAGACCACCTTACGTGTCTTCTGAGAAACCTGTGTGCAGGTCAAGAAGTAACAGAACAAAACGTGGGAACTACAGTCTGGTCCAAAATTGGGAAAGAAGTGTATCAGGGCTTTCTTTTGTCACCCTGCTTATTTAACTTAGATGCAGAGTGCATCATGCAAAATACCAGGCTGGATGAATCACAAGCTGGAATCAAGATTGCCAAAAGAAATATCAACAACCTCAGATATGTTGACGATACCACTTTTAGGGCAAAATTGAAGAATAACTAAAGATCCTCTTGATGAAGGTGGACATGGAGAGTGAAAAAAGCTAACTTAAATTTCAACATTCAAAAAATGAAGATCATGGCATACAGACCTATCACTTCATGGGCAAATAAATAGGAAAACAGTGACAGATTTTATTTTCTTAAGCTCCAAAATCACTGTGGATGGTGACTGCAGCCACAAAATTTAAAAATAAATAAATAAATAAACACCAAAACTTACTCCTTGGAAGAAAAGCTATGACAAACCTAGACAATGTATTAAAATCAGAGATATCACTTTACCAACAGAAGTCTGTATAATCAAAGCTATGGTTTTGCCAGTGGGCATTTACATGTGAGAGTTGGACTGTAGAAAGGCTGAGTGCTGAAGAATTGATGTTTTCACATTGTGATGCTTCTCAACAAGGTACTTGCTGAGAGTTCCTTGGACAGCAAGAAGGTCATATCAGTCAATTGTAAAAGACATTTCTGACAAAGGTCCATCATGTCAAAGCTATGGTTTTTCCAGTGGTCATGTATAGATAGGAAAGTTGAGCTATAAATAAAGGTGATTGCCAGAGAATTGATGCTTTTGAATTGTGGTGTTGGAGAAGACCCTGGAGAGTCCCTTGGACTGCAAGGAGATCCAACCAGTCCATCCTAAAGGAAATAAGTCCAGGATATTCACTGGAAAGACTGATTATAAAACTGAAACTCCAATACTTTGGCTACCTGATGTGAAAGAACTGACTCGTTCAAAAAGACCCTGGTGCTGGGAAAGACTGAAGGCAGGAGGAGGAGGAGGATGAACATAAGGGGAAGAGGGGATGACAGAGGATGAGATGGTTGGATGGTATCACCAACTCGGACGGACATGAGTTTGAGTGAGCTCTGGGAGTTGGTGATGGATGGGGAAGCCTGGAATGTTTCAGTCCATGGAGTCACAAAGAGTTGGACACAACTGAGTGACTGATCTGAACTGAACTGAAAGGAAATCAACCTAGAATATTCATTGGAAGGACTGATGCTGAAGCTCCACTACTTTGGCCACCTGATGTGAAGAGCTGGAAAAGACCATGATGCTGGGAAAGATCAAAGGCAAAGGAGAAGGGAATGGCAGAGGATGAGATGGTTAGATATCATCACCAAATTTGAGCAAACTCCAGGAGATATTGAAAGACAAGGAAGCCTGGCATGCTGCAGTTCTTGGAGTCATGGAGTCAGATACAACTTAGCAACTGAACAACAACAACAACATGTACTTTCACGGACTCAAAGGGCTGATCCTGGGTCTACTTAAGCCATCAATGCCAGCCATGGTGGGACCACCAGAGACCATGTCATACCCTCCTCAGCACACAAAAACATATTGACTGCAGCTTTATGAATTGAAAATGCCCAAGAAAAGGAAAATGTAAAGATGTTCTTGGTCATTTTTTTTTCTTTTCCAGAGAGGGAGCCACAAAAGCAACTTGTTACACCTGGATATTGAGAAGGGAAGTCTAAGATTTAGCATTATAGGTGGGGTCACTTGCTTTTATAGAAGCAAAGAGTTGAACTGACTTTACTTGTCTCAGCACCACTGACCCTTTTGCATTTCATTGTGTAGAGAAGTTGGGGAAAGTATTTATAAAGCATTCCAGCCTCTCTCACTGAACAATGACTTTGTCATTTTGAGATTTCTGTGGTTTGTTGACCCCTTCCCCTATTCCCTCCCTCAAATCCCCACTGAGGATGTTTATTTTTCATATATATAATACTAGGCCTTTGTAGATATTTTCTTCCAGTCAGTGGCTTGCCTTTTATATACTTAGGAGATCAAGGTTTAATTTTGATGAGTAGTGTTTATCTATTTTTCATTTTATTAAAGTTCACATTTTTGTATTCTAAGAAATCTTTGTATATCCTTAAGAGTGTGAAGGTACTTTCCTATTGTTCTGCATTTTAGAAATTGATGCTTCTTGCACTTAACTTTTGTGTATGGAGGTAGTTAGTGGTAGTTATAGTTAGTTAGGTTTAGTTTTTCCAGTTATTCTGGCCACATCTTTTAAAAGATGTTTTCTGAGTTAAGTTGGCACCTTGGTTAAAAATCCTTTGAATCTATGCAAGGAGGTCTGCATCTGTATATCTTTTGTGTTCCACTTATCTGTTTATCCTTTTATCAATACTACAGTCTTGGTTATTGTATATTTTAATAAGAGATGAAACTCATAGCTTAAGTCCTAAATTTTGTACTTCTTGTCAAGGTTGTTTTGATCATTCTGGATTATTTACTTTTCTGTATAAATTTTAGAAGCCTTCTAATTTGTTTTTAAATAAATGCCTGCTTAGAATTTTATTATTTCTTTTAGCTATAGATTATTTGAGGAATCAGAGTCTTAACAATATTGAATCTGTGAATATGAATATGTTATCTCTGCTTATTTAGGTTTTCTTTAAGAAATGTTTTGCAATTTTTATTGTAGACACCTTACACTTCTGTGGTTAAATTTATTCATGCATATTTACTTTTTCATCCTATTATTTGATTGTTTTTAAATTTTTTAAAAATTTATTTTTAGCTGTGCTGTGTCTTCTTTGCTATATGTGGGCTTTCTCTATTAGCTCTGCATGGGGGCTTCTCATTTTGTGACTTCTCTTATTGCAAAGCATGGCCTCCAGCATACATGAATTTCAGTAGTTGTGGCACTTAGGCTTAGAAGTCTCTCAGCATGTGGAATCTTCCCAAACCAAGAATCCAACCCATTTTTGCTGCATTGGCAGGTAGAGTCTTAATCACTTTGATCATTAGGGAAATCCTGTTTTATTGTTTTTAATACCATTATCCAATTGCTTGTTGCTAGTCTGTAGAGATACAGTTGGTTTTTATATGTGAATTCACTTTGCATTGCCTGGAGTTATTGTTGGTAGGTTTTAAATTCTATGATATTTTGTACATATATAACCATGTAAGCTGTAAATAATGACGGTTTTGTATTTTCATTTCTAGTATTTATTGCCGGGATCCAGCCCCAGGGGATCCAGGGAATTCAGAGTGGGGATGGAGTTGGCGTCTGAGGAATTAATTGCTTAATTAAAGATATGGAGGGAGATTAGAAAGAAATAGTGTAGTAGGAAAATAAGTGGAGAAAGATGCTGAATAACTTGATCTACGTGAAAAACCAATAAAACTCCAAGACAAGGAATTTGCACCATCTACGTAGGACACTGGCACCCGCTTGAATAGTGGAGGGTGCCCTGCCTTAGGCTCCCTCTAGTGTGGGTCTTAGAAGCCAGGGCAAGTAAGTAGATATGGCGAGCCTCCATGATCCAGATGGGAATTCAGCCAGAAAAGAAGAGAAGGAGAAAAGACCACATGGGGAAAACCAGTCTTTCCAGGAACTGGTTCATTTCTTTATTTCCCAAATCCACTTTTATACTTTTAGTTATACACAGAGATAAATGTGTTCTCAGCATATCTTTGTTTTTACAAGGGTCTTACATTTGTTTTACAATAACTTCTGGTCTGGAGACCGATTAACATTTATAGCCCCACCTTTCTTTCTATTGATAAAGGATAATCAATCAGAAAACTTGTTCCCTTAAGATCTATTTAGTCTTAAGATAGTGATAAAGTTACATTTTTTCATAGCAAGGACACAGTGATTTTTAACAAAGAAAGAGGAGTACAGTGATCTATAACAAAGAGAAAATTCATTAACTCAAAAAGTCTACTATTGCTAACATCAAAACTACTATGTTTCCTTTTCTACATTCCAATTACATTGATTAACATACTCCCAGGTGCTTAAGGATATGGAGGCCTGGTGGCAATCATTGACTCAACAATGAAAAAAGCCCTATGCTAATTAAGACTTTCAAAATTCTCCAAACTCTCCGTGCTGTTTATGGCTGAGAGGTAGTAAATAATAATGTGGGTAGTGGCAGGAGTGTGGATAATCCTGTCACACGCTAGTCTGCCAGCAGAGAGGTTTGACCTGAGATACCTTTGTCACACCCAGGAGATTTATTATTTGGAGTCCTAAGTTAACTCCTTTACAGAGAGAGGTGGTGGGAATAGCCCCCATAAAGTCAGAGGTGTAGGTGAGAGCATAAAGCAGTAAAGTACGCAGACTCTGGTTTGGGGGTAGATGCTCAGGACAGGGGTCTCCTGAGGCTCGATCTCACCTTTGCATATGCTGAAGCCTCCTTCCTCATGACCTTTGCCATGGGCGGAGCTCATGCTGGCTCCTGGCAATTTATGACTCTTATTTTCTTTTCTCTAACTTATTGTTGTGGCTAGATATTCCAGTCAGTATTGAATAGAATTGATTAGATATTCTTAGGGCAAATTTTTCAATATTTTTGTATTAAAAATGATATTAATTACAATTTCTAGGTAGATACATGTTATCAGATTGAAAACATTTCCTTTAATTCTTCAACTACCAAGAATTTTACTTTTTTAAATGAAGAATGGGTGTTGAATTTCAATAAATATTTTTCTACATCTCTTCAGATAATAATGTGATTATCTTTACTCTTCTAATGTGACTTATACTGATTGGTATTTGAAGATTAAGTTTACATTTCTGAAATAAACTTCACTTGGTCATAATGCAGCATCTTTTTAATGTGTTGCTGAATATAGTTTGTCAAGAATTTTTGTATCTGTTGCTCATGAAAGATATTGGTTGGTAATTTGCTTTTCTTAAAATATTTTCTTAGCTTTGGTATCAGAATTATGCAGCCCTCATGAAAAGACATTGGAAGTATTTCCATTTCTTAATGATCAGCTTAATGAGTCAGCTTGGCCAGACTATATTTATTCAATCAAAAAGTGATCTGTATGTTGCCATGTAGGTATTTTTCCATTATCAGTTGCTTTTAAGTAAGGGCAATTATCTTACATAGTCCAGTGGACACAAGTTCAATGGGTTGAAAGGCCTTAAAAGCTAAGATTTTCCTGAATAAAAAGAAATTATCCCTATGGATAAAAGCATCAGTTCCTGGCCGAGAATTCCAGCCTGTACTTTGTAACAGCTAACCCTGTGGATTTTGGACTTGCCCAGTCAACTCTGATTGTCAAGTGTTAACTTTTTTTTTTTATATTGTTAAGTTCGGTTCATTAGTATGTTGTTTAATGTTGCTACAACAGTTTGGTTTGTAATTTTTCTCTTAATGTCTTTATCTGGTTTATATATCATGGTAATTATGGACTCAAGTTTCCTGGAAGAGTTTGGTAAACCTTTTCAATACAAAGTATTTGTGAAGCACTCTGGATCTAAAGTCTTTTCTGTGGGAAATTTAAAATTTATAGATTTAGGGAATTTGCTGGTCGTCTAGAGGAATTTCACTGCTGTGGGCCTGGGTTCAGTCACTGGTAGGAAACTAAAATCCTGCAAGCCACTTAGTGTGGCTAAAACAATAGAATAAAGTAGATTAAAATAAAAGATTCAAATTCTTAAGTCAATATGAATTATTCAGATTTTCTATGTAATTATGTCATCTTTCAATACACTTATCCTTTATGTTAAAATGCAAAACTTTATTAGCACATCCAGTATCATGTACTGAACCTGTGCACTGGCAGTTCGTTTCATATATGATATTATACATGTTTCAATGCCATTCTCCTAAATCATCCCACCCTGTCCCTCTCCCATAGAGTCCAAAAGACTGTTCTAAGGACGACCCAGAGGAATGGTATGGGGAGGGAGGGAGGGAGGGAGGAGGAAGGGGGGTTCAGGAGGGGGAACACGTGTATACCTGTGGCAGATTCATGTTGATGTATGGCAAAACCAATACAATATTGTAAATTATTTAACCTCCAATTAAAATAAATTTATATTTAAAAATTTTATTAGCACAATGTTTATTATATTCTCTGTAATCCCCATGGTATCTCTTATTATCCTCTTTTAATTCATGTTAATGGTATGTTTTCCCTCATTATTTTTCTTTTATATTTCATGGTGATTTCAAAGAACCAGGCTTTGTGTTTGCTGATTTTTCTGCTTAGAAATTAGTTTTCTATTTCATTCAGATTTATCTTTTATTTCCATTTTCTACATATTTTTATTTTATTATTTTTTGGATTTAATTTGTTTTTATTTTTAATTGAAATTTATTTATTTTAATTGGAGGTTAATTACTTTACAACATTGTATTGATTTTCCATACATCAACATGAATCCACCATGGGTGAATATGCTTTATTATTATTATAAGATGGATCCCAAAACCCTTGAATTTAACTATTTTAAGGCTTTGTAAAAATATTTTAATTTCATTGGAGTATAGTTGGTTTACAGTGTTGTGTTAGTTTCAAGTGTATAGCACAGTGATTCAATTATACTTGTATTCATTCTTTTTCAGATTCTGTTCTCATATAGGTTATCACAGAATATTGAGTAGAATTCCCTGTGCTGTACTTTAATATGCTATTATTTTTAAGATGTGCCTTACAAAATTAGCAAATAAATAGGCTCCAGCCTTCCTTAAATTTTGCAATAAGCTTGAATCCTGACAAAAGGTAGAAAGGAAGCTATTGAGCAATGAGATATGCTGAACACAAGAGAATAATTACATCATATTTCTCTAATGTTCTCTGTTGTTCTGGTTAACAAACTGTGAACCAAAACCTCACAGTGCCATGGTTACAAGGTGGGGAGGTCTTGGGCTGGCAAGCACAAGATTCAGGTGGTGGCGCTGCGAGGATTCAGAATGACTGGTGTCAACTCAGGCAAGCATCTGAACCTTATAATCCCAGCTCCTTTTTGGTCAAAATTTCCATTGATTGTGATTATCACCTGCAAATTATTCATGCTACTCTATTTGTTAAACTAACCTGAAAAATTCAGTCATAAATATTCTTAGAATTATCTTAAATTGTTCAGGTATTCTTCCCTGTGTTTCTCCAGCACTCTGTACCTTGTGCAGATCTCCATGGATTTGTATCTACCTGAGATAATAAACTTTACAGGCTTTGACCCAGCCTGTGTGAATCCCATTTCCTTACCACCCCACTCACTTTTATAGCAGCAGATAGGTGTTGATTGCATTCTTATTGCCTGATGCTGTCCACTGGGGGTATCATAGTTTACCTGACGGATGCTTAAATCAGTGTCTACCAGTGATTCAGCTTTCTATTCTACCTGCTATCTTCTTAGACCAAAATTATTTCCCAAGATAAAGTCACCTCATAGGATGAGGTGATGATTAAGTGAATGCTGATGGAACTCTTAGCACAGTGCCTTGCATACAGTAAACATCTTGTAAATGATGTCTGTTGATGTTATAACCTTTAGTCTTTGAAATTGACATTTTACAAACTTAACATGATGAGAGAAAGTTGGCTGTAAGTTGGGGGCAAGCTTAAATATGCCATAATGGCTCATGACATGGACTTCCTGGCTCCATGACTTATACTTTGCAGTCTCCATCAAGTTAGCTTTTTATCTCCCTGGACCTCAGTGTCTCCATCTGTAAAATGAGATAACAACATGACTTGTTTGGGCTATTTTGAGTGTTAATGCATGTGAAGTTTTGAATGTTTAACCCTGAACACAGTCAGCACTCAGTAAATGTTAACTATGGTTAGAAAACCAAGAAAGGAATTCCCACTCCCAAAAGTCAACATTTGAATTTTTTCCTACATTCTGGACACTGAATTTGTAATTAACCACTTCTGTATCTCCACATATATAGCTGAGGCTTCTGGATTCCTCACCTTTGATGCCTGATTGCTCACCCCTCAGTGACACCTACTGAATCTTGATGATTTTGGATGCAAGTTCCCCTCTCTAAACTTCAAATATTCTCATCTGTTGAAAATAGTCATGCCTGCTCATAGGGCTGCTGAGTGTATCACAAGACCTGATACCTAGAAAGTTCTTATCAGAATGTATGGCTCACGCAATAACATCATGAGGACCACCTATAATTTTATTCCTTTGGGTTAGAAAGCATTCCTTGCTATTTCAGCAATTCTTTCAAGGAAGGAGTTTAATCCTAAGAAAAGTGAAAGTGTTAGTCACTCAGTCATGTCCAACTTTGTGACACCATAGACTGTAGCCCACCAGGCTCCTCAGTCCATGGGATTCTCCAGGTAAGAATACTGGAGTGGGTTTTCATGTCTTTCTCTAGGGGATCTTCCTGACTCAGTTACTAAACTCAGGTCTCCTGCATTGCAGGCCGATTCTTTTCTGTCTGAGCCACCAAGAAAGCCCTAATCCTAACAAAACAAACCATTAATATTTATCTTTGAAAAGTATCCTTGACACGAAGGCCTCTGTATTTTCACTATTTCAGACATTTCTGCTTGTGATTGGTGTAGTGGGCGTGATGGTGGCTGTAATTCCTTGGATTGCTATACCTGTGATTCCCCTTGGCATCATTTTCTTTGTTCTCCGGCGATATTTCTTAGAGACATCACGAGATGTGAAACGCCTGGAATGTACAAGTGAGTACCCGGGCTTTCAGGCTGGGATGGCAATGTAAGCTGGCTTTTCATTATGCCATAATTAACCAGACCCCTGAAATTCTGCAAATGCTATATTCTGGAATTATTCACTAAGTTCAGTTCAGTTCAGTTGCTCAGTCCTGGCCAACTCTTTATGACCCCATGAACCACAGCACGCCAGGTCTCCTGTCCATCACCAATCCCCAGAGTTTACCCAAACTCATGTCCATTGAGTCAGTGATGCCATTTAACCATCTCATCCTCTGTAGTCCCCCTCTCCTCCTGCCTTCAATGTTTCCCAGCATCAGGGTCTTTTCAAATGAGTCAGCTCTTCGCATCAGGTAGCCAAAATATTGGAGTTTCAGCTTCAACATCAGTCCTTCCAATGAACACCCAGGACTGATATCCTTTAGGATGGACTGGTTGGATCTCCTTGCAGTCCAAGGGACTCTCAAGAGTCTTCTCTAACACCACAGTTTAAAAGCATAAATTCTTTGGCACTCACATTTCTTTATAGTCCAATTCTCACATCCATTCATGACTTGACTAGATGGACCTTTGTTGGCAAAGTAATGTCTCTGCATTTTAATATGCTGTTTAGGTTGGTCATAGGAGAAGGCAATAGCACCCAACTCCAAAACTCTTGCCTGGAAAATCCCATGGACAGAAGAGCCTGGGTGGGCTGTGGTCCATGGGGTTGCTGGGAGTTGGACACAACTGAGTGACTTCACTTTCACTTTTCACTTTCATGCACTGGAGAAGGAAATGGCAACCCACTCCAGTGTTCTTGCTTAGAGAATCCTAGGGGCAGAGTAGCCTGGTGGACTGCAGTCTATGGGGTCGCACAGTGTTGGACACAACTGAAGCGACTTAGCAGTAGCACGTTGGTCATAACTATCCTTCCAAGGAGTAAGTGTCTTTTAATTTCATGGCTTCAGTCACCATCTGCTGTGATTTTGGAGCCCCCCGCCCCCCCAAAAAAGTCAGGCACTGTATCCACTACTGTTTCTCCATCTATTTGCCATGAAATGATGGAACCAGATGTCATGATCTTTATTTTCTGAATGTTGAGCTTTAAGCCAGCTTTTTCATTCTCCTCTTTTACTTTCATCAAGAGGCTCTTTAGTTCTTCTTCACTTTCTGCCATAAGGGTGGTGTCATCTGCGTATCTGAGGTTATTGATATTTCTCCTGGCAATCTTGATTCCAGCTTGTGCTTCTTCCAGCCCAAACTTTCTCATGATGTACTCTACATATAAGTTAAATAAGCAGGGTGACAATATACAGCCTTAATGTACTCCTTTTCCTATTTGGAACCAGTCTGTTGTTCCATGTCCAGTTCTTACTAAGTTAACATTAGGTAATTGAATGTGATGGCCACTATGTGTCATCGTGGCCATTAAGGCATATGGAGCTGGTGGCAGGTCAGCTGTACCTTTGTATTTTAGAATAAGGAGGATGAATGTGAGCACCACGAGGACGTGGACCATTCTGTCTTGTTCATGACACATTTCCGAACACATAATATCCACTCTATTAATACTTTTCTTAAAAATATGTTATCATATTGGAACTCATAGAAGGAGCATAGAGAATTTTTCTTCTGAAGTTACCAGAAATGAAAAGGAAAGGAAAAGATTAGGGAAAGGAAAGGAGACCTCAGAAAATATGTCAGAGGTGATATATTTGAAAAATGCATGCTTTCACATGTTCAAGTAAGGTGAGATTGTTAAATGTATTGAAATGATATGTGTTAGTTGCTACCCCATGAATTATTGCCAACCAGGATCCTCTGTCCATGGAATTTCCCAGTCAAGAATACTGGAATGGGTAGCCATTCTATTCTCCAGGGAATCTTCCCAACCCAGTGATCAATCGAACACAGGTTCCTTCATTGTAGGTGGATTCTTTACTGTCTGAGCCACCAGGGAAGCCCTATTGAAAAGATAAGCCTTGTTACTTTCAGGTTTGCTCTTTATCATTGCTAGTATTTGGGGTGACACCACACCACTGTGGTACCTATTTTCTCAAAGCTGTTCATAAAAACGATGCAGAGAGTAATCCTCTAGGAAGACACAGGAGGGGAATCTATTCAGTACGCATTTAGTCTATTATGCCATTCACCTTCCTAGTTTTAGAATAATGGGGAACAGGGGCATCACTGGTGGTCGTGTGGTTAAGAGTTTGTGCTTCCACTGTGAAGGCCACCAATTCAGTCCCTGATTGGGTAGCTAAGATATTTCAAGGTGCAAAAAAAAAAAAAAAAAAAAAAAAGAATAATGGGAAGACATTTTATGATTATTCTACAAGTAATCATAGATGATGAAATAGTGGAATGTACCTCATTATTAATGCACATCACCAACATTAAAAGAAAAATGAGGGAAGTAGAATTGTTATATGTATTTTTTAAAGTTATAAAAACTATGGCAAAGAAGTAAGGACAGGATATGTTTGTATCAGAAACCTCAACCATGAATAGTTATTGCAGATTAATAGCAACCTAACTTTATAGAAGGACTTCCCTGGTGGCTCAGATGGTAAAGCATCTGTCTACAATGCTGGGGACCTGGGTTCGATCCCTGGGTAGGGAAGATTCCCTAGAGAAGGAAATGGCAACCCATTCCAGTACTCTTGCCTAGAAAATCCCATGGATGGAGGAGCCTGGTGCAGGCTACTGCCCATGGGGTCGCAAAGAGTTGGACACGACTTCACTTTCACTTAACTTTATTTTTTTAAATACTTTATTCTATGTTACAATACTGTATTGGTTTTGCCATACATTAATATGAATCAGCCACAGGTGTACACAATCTCCCAATGCCAAAGCCCCCTCCCACATCCCACCCCACACAGTCTCCCCGGATCATCCTGTACATCAGTCCCAAGCATCCTGTATCATGTATTGAAGATAGACTGGTGCTTCGTTTCTTATATGATAGTATACATGTTTCAATGCCATTCTCCCAAATCATCCAACCCTCTTCCTCTTCCTCAGAGGGCAAAAGTCCGTTCTATACCTCTGTGTCTCTTTTGTTGTCTCACATACAGGGTCTTTACTGTCTTTCTAAATTCCATATATATGTGTCAGTATACTGTATTGGTGTTTTTCTTCTGGCTTACTTCACTCTGTATAATCGGCTCCAGTTTCATCCATCTCATTAGAACTGAGTCAAATTTATTCTTTTTAAGGGCTGAGTAATACTCCATTGTGTATATGTACCACAGCTCTCTTATCCATTCATCTGCTGATGGACATCTAGGTTGTTTCCATGTCCTGGCTATTATAAACAATGCTGCAATGAACATTGGGGTACACGTGTCTCTTTCAGTTCTGGTTTCCTCGGTGTGTATGTCCAGAGGTGGAATTGCTGGGTCATAAAGCAGTTCTATTTGCAGTTTTTTAAGGAATCTCCACACTGTTTTCCATAGTGGCTGTACTAGTTTGCATTCCCACCAACAGTGTAAGAAGGTTCCCTTTTCTCCACATCCTCTCCAGCATTTATTGCTTGTAGACTTTTGAATCGCAGCCATTCTGACAGGTGTGAAATGGTACCTCATTGTGGTCTTGATTTGCATTTCTCTGATAATGAGTGATGTTGAGCATCTTTTCATGTGTTTGTTAGCCATCCGTATGTCTTCTTTGGAGAAATGCCTATTTAGTTCTTTGGCCCATTTTTTGATTGGATCGTTTATTTTTCTGGAGTTGAGCTGCATAAGTTGCTTGTCAGTTGCTTCATTTTCTATTGTTTTCTCCCATTCAGAAGGCTGTCTTTTCACCTTACTTATAGTTTCCTTTGTTGTTCAGAAGCTTTTAATTTTAATTAGATACCATTTGTTTATTTTTGCTTTTATTTCCAGTATACTGGGAGGGTGGATCATAGAGGATCCTGCTGTGATTTATGTCAGAGACTGTTTTGCCTATGTTCTCCTCTAGGAGTTTTATAGTTTCTGGTCTTACTTTTAGATCTTTAATCCAGTTTGAGTTTATTTCTGTGTGTGGTGTTAGAAAGAGATCTAGTTTCATTCTTTTACAAGTGGTTGACCAATTTTCCCAGCACTACCTGTTAAAGAGACTGTGTTTATACCATTGTATATTCTTGCCTCCTTTGTTGAAGATAAGGTGTCCATATGTGTGTGGATTTATCCCAGGGCTTTCTATTTTGTTCCATTGATCTATAATTCTGTCTTTGTGCCAGTACCATACTGTCTTAATGACTGTGGCTTTGTAGTAGAGCCTGAAGTCAGGCAAGTTGATTCCTCCAGTTCCATTCCTCTTTCTCAAGATTGCTTTTGCTATTCGAGGGTTTTTTTGTATTTCCATACAAATCTTGAGATTATTTGATCTAGTTCTGTGAAAAATACTGTTGGTAGTTTGATAGGGGTTGCACTGAATCTGTAGATTGCTTTGGGTAGTATACTCATTTTTACTATATTGACTCTTCTGATCCATGAACATGGTATATTTTTCTCTATCTATTAGTGTCCTCTTTGATTTCTTTCATCAGTGTTTTATAGTTTTTGATATGTAGGTCTTTAGTTTCTTTAGGTAGGTATATTCCTAAGTATTTTATTCTTTTCATTGCAATGGTGAATGGAATTGTCTCCTTAACTTCTTTTTTCTACTTTCTCATTATTAGTGTATAGGAATGCAAGGGATTTCTGAGTGTTGATTTTATATCCTGCAACTTTACTATATTCATTGATTAGCTCTAGTAGTTTTCTGCTTGACTCTTTAGGATTTTCTATGTAGAGGATCATGTCATCTGCAAACAGTGAGAGTTTTACTTCTTCTTTTCCAACTTGGATTCCTTTTATTTCTTTTTCTGCTCTGATTGCTGTGGCCAAAACTTCCAGAACTATATTGAATAGTAGAGGTGAAAGTGGGCACCCTTGTCTTGTTCCTGACTTTAGGGGAAATGGTTTCAATTTTTCGCCATTGAGGATAATGTTAGCTGTGGGTTTGTCATGTATAGCTTTTATTATGTTGAGGTACGTTCCTTCTATTCCTGCTTTCTGGAGAGTTTTTATCATAAATGGATGTTGAATTTTGTCAAAGGCCTTCTCTGCATCTACTGAGATAATCATATGACTTTTTATTTTTCAATTTGTTAATGTGGTGAATTACATCGATTGATTTGCAGATACTGAAGAATGCTTGCATCCCTGGGAGAAAGCCCACTTGGTTATGATGTATGATCTTTTAATGTGTTGTTGGATTCTGATTGCTAGAATTTTGTTAAGGATTTTTGCATCTATGTTCATCAGTGTTATTGGCCTGTAGTTTTTTTGTGTGTGTGTGGTGTCTTTGTCAGGTTTTGGAATTAGGGTGATGGTGGCCTCATAGAATGAGTTTGGAAGTTTACCTTCCTCTGCAATTTTCTGGAAGTTTCAGTAGGCTAGGTGTTTGCTCTTCTCGAAATTTTTGGTAGAATTCAGCTGTGAAGCCGTCTGGACCTGGGCTCTTGTTTGCTGGAAGATTTCTGATTACAGTTTCAATTTCCATGCTTGTGATATGTCTGTTAGATTTTCTATTTCTTCCTGGTTCAGTTTTGGAAAGTTGTACTTTTCTAAGAATCTGTCCATTTCTTCCAAGTTGTCCATTTTATTGGCATATAATTGCTGATAATAGTCTCTTATGATCTTTGTATTTCTGTGTTGTCTGTCGTGATCTTTCCATTTTCATTTCTAATTTTATTGATTGGATTTTTTTTTCGTTTCTTGATGAGTTTGGCTAATGGTTTGTCAATTTTATTTATCCTTTCAAAGAATCAGCTTTTTGCTTTGTTGATTTTTGCTATGGTCTCTTTTGTTTCTTTTGCATTTATTTCTGCCCTAATTTTTAAGATTTCTTTTTCTCTACTAACTCTGGGGGTCTCTATTTCTTTCTTTTCTAGTTGCTTTAGGTGTAGAGTTAGGTTATTTATTGTACTTTTTTCTTGTTTCTTGAGATATGCCCGTATTGCTATGAACTTTCCTCTTAGCACTGCTTTTATAGTGTCCCACAGGTTTTATGTTGTTGTGTTTTCCTTTTCATTCGTTTCTATGCATATTTTGATTTCTTTTTGACTTCTTCTATCATTTGTTGATTATTTAGAAGGGTGTTGTTCAGCCTCCAAATGTTGGAATTTTTAATAGTTTTTCTCCTGTAGTTGAGATCTAACCTTAGTGCATTATGGTCAGAGAAGATGCTTGGAAAAATTTCTGATTTTTTTGAGTTTATCAAGGTTAGATTTATGACCCAGGATGTGATCTATCCTGGAGAAGGTTCCGTGTGCACTTGAGAAAAAGGTGAAATTCATTGTTTTGGGGTGAAATGTCCTATAGATATCAATTAGGTCTAACTGGTCTATTGTATCACTTAAAGTTTGTGTTTCTTTGTTAATTTTCTGTTTAGCTGATCTGTCCATAGGTGTGAGTGGGGTATTAAAGTCTCCCACTATTATTGTGTTATTATTAATTTCCCCTTTCATCCTTGTTAGCATTTGTCTTACATATTGCAGTGCTCCTATGTTGGGTGCATATATATTTATAATTGTTACATCTTCTTCTTGGATTGATCCTTTAATCATTATGTAGTGGCCTTCTTTGTCCCTTTTCACAGCCTTTGTTTTAAAGTCTATTTTATCGGATATGAGTATTGCTACTCCGGCTTTCTTTGGTCTTTATTTGCATGGAATATCTTTTTCCAGCCCTTCACTTTCAGTCTGTATGCGTCCATTGTTTTGAGGTGGGTCTCTTGTAGGCAGCATATATAGGGATCTTGTTTTTGTATCCATTCAGCCAGTCTTTGCCTTTTGGGGGCATTCAACCCATTTACATTTAAGGTAATTATTGATAAGTATGCTCCTGTTGCCATTTACTTTATTGTTTTGGGTTCGGGTTTATACACCCTTTTGTGTTTCCTGTCTAAATTCTATCTTTTAGCATTTGTTGGAGAGCTGGTTTTGTGGCGCTGAATTCTCTCAGCTTTTGCTTGTCTGTAAAGCTTTTGATTTCTCCTTCATATTTGAATGAGATCCTTGCTGGGTACAGTAGTCTTGGCTGAAGGTTATTATCTTTCATCACTTTAAGTATGTCTTGCCATTCCCTCCTGGCCTGAAGAGTTTCTATTGAAAGATCTTCAGTTATTCTCATGGGGATCCCCTTGTGTGTTATTTGTTGTTTTTCCCTTGCTGCTTTTAATATTTGTTCTTTGTATTTGGTCTTTGTTAATTTGATTAATATATGTCTTGGGGTGTTTTGCCTTGGGTTTATCCTGTTTGGCACTCTCTGGGTTTCTTGGACTTGGGTGATTATTTCCTTCCCCATTTTAGGGAAGTTTTCAACTATTATCTCCTCAAGTATTTTCTCATGGTCTTTCTTTTGTCTTCTTCTTCTGGGACTCCTATAATTCTGAATGTTGGAGCATTTCATATTGTCCTGGAGGTCTCTGAGTTTGTCCTCATTTCTGTTAATTCGTTTTTCTTTTTCCTTGCTGATTCATTTATTTCTACCATTCTATCTTCTATTTCACTAATCCTATCTTCTGCCTCTGTTATTCTACTATTTGTTGCCTCCAGAGTGTTTCTGATCTCATTTATTGCATTATTCATTAAATGTTGACTCTTTTTATTTCTTCTAGGTCCTTGTTAAACCTTTCTTGCATCTTCTCAATCCTTAACTCCAGGCTATTTATCTGTGATTCCATTTTGATATCAAGATTTTGGATCATTTTCATTATCAATATTTGGAATTCTTTCTCAGGTATATTCCCTATCTCTCTTCTTCTTTGTTTGATTTGGTGGGTATTTCTCCTGTTCCTTTACCTGCAGGGTATTCCTCTGTCTCTTTATCTTGGTTATATTTCTGCATTTGGGGTAGCCTTTCTATATTCTGGGAATTTGTGGAGTTCTCCTTATTATTGAGCTTCCTCACTGTGTGTGGGTTGTATCAGTGGCTTGTCAAGGTTTCTTGATTAGGAGGCTTGTGTTGGAGTTCTGGTGGGTGGAGCTGGATTTCTTCTCTCTGGAGTGCTGTGAAGTGTCTAGTAATGGGGCATGAGACGTCAATGGTTTTGGAATATTTTGAGCTGCCTGTACATGAAGCTCAGGGGTATGTTCTTGTGTTGCTGAAGAATTTGCGTGGTATGTCTTGCTCTGGAACTTGTTGGCCCTTGGGTGGTGCTCGTTTTCAGTGTAGGTATGAAGGCGTTTGATGAGCTCCTATTGGATAATGTTCCCTGTATTCAGGAATTCTCTGATGATCTCAGGATTTGGACTTAAGCCTCCTGATTGTGGTTTTCAGATTTATTTTTACAATAGCCTCATGACTTCTCCATCTATACAGCACTGATGTTAAAACATCTAGGTTAAAGATGATAGGTTTCTCCCACCTTGATGGTCACCCCTAGAGGATCACTGAGTTTCTTGGAGGATAGAAGAGGGAGGGGGTAGTTAGAGGGACTGGAATGGGATAAGGTGGAATCAAAAGAGGAGAGAGCAAGCTAGCCTGTAACCGCTTTCTTGTGCGCTCCACAGTCTGGACCTCTCAGAGGTGTTCTCAGAGTTATACAGGGAAGAGGAGAGGGAGGAAGTAGACAGAGGGGGCCAGAGGGATAAAAGAGGGAGATGAAAAGGGAGGGATATAGATCTGGCCAGTAACCAGTTCCCTAAGTGTTCTCCACCTTCTGGAACACACAGAGATTCATTCATAGTGTTGGGTAGAGAAGAGGAGGGGAAGGGAGGGGACAGAGGCCACCTGGTGGAGAAAAAGAGAGTCCAAAGGAGGAGAGAGTTGTCAAGCCAGTAATCTAGCACTCATGTAAAATTGGGTACTGAAGATTAGGTTTTCAAATGTACAAAATTGGCAACAAGTACCAAAATGCAAAGATTAAAAATGTGGAGTAGAGATTGATTTTCAAAAATAAAATATTAAAGAAAAGAAGAAGAAAGAGAAAAGAAAAAAGCCACCAGAATTATTAAAATACAACAACCTCCACCACAAAAAGACTATGTATGGTGTTTGCCTTAAAAATAGGGTTTTTTTTTTGAAAAAGTAATAATAGGTTATAAGAATAATAAATAGAGATACAGAGGGCTTAAATATTTAAGAACTTTTTTTAAAAAGACGAAAAAGAAAGAAGAAAAAAAATTTCAAAAAAATTAACGAATTCTTATTAAAAGAAAAAATCACGCTTCCACATCAACCCCCAAAAAAAAAATTGATCATAAAAGTAGTAAAGGTATATCTGGCCCCTTTCTCTGGCATTGTGGGCTGTGGGGTCGCTACCAAGGCAGTTCCCTCTTTGACTTCCTCTGTTTGTTGGTCTCTTCAGTGTCTGATTTCCATCTTGACACAGGGAGGGTGGTGATGGACTCTATGCTGGGCTTGCCCCTGCTCGCGGGGCACACCGCTCAACTGTCTGAGGCCTGCCCTAGGCTTCATGCACCACCCCAGTCTAAGCCACTCAGGTTCGGTGCTCAGAAAGCCCTCTGAGGCGCAGATTTGGTTGGGCCTGCGCTTTGTGCCCTTCCCAGGTCCGAGTAGCTAGGGAGTTTGGCAAGCGCAATTGCTGAGATTTCTGGCCTTTCCATGCTGCTCAATTTTCTGGGTGTACTGCTGGGGCTCCTTCTCAGGCAGATGATGACTGTCCAGAGCCCCCCAGAAGTCTTAGTTAGCAAAGAAACCTGCTTGCAATTTGGTAGGTAATGTCTCTCTTGAGCTGTGATTGCCCCCTTCCAGCACTTAAGGCTCTGGCTGCCTGTCACCGGAGGGGGATGGCCTGCAGCCAGCTATTTCCCGATCCATCTTTGTTCTGTGCGCGGGCCTGTCGGTGTCTTATGTTCAAGCGTTTCATGTGGTAGCTATCCCACAGTCTGGTTTGCTAGTCCAAGTTAGTTCGTTCTGGCCACGCGCAGGGCGTTACCACCCGATTCTCAAGAAAAGCCCTGCAGCCTGAGTCTCCCCAGCCCGATTCTTAGAAAGCACTGCTGCTTGCTCCTCCTGCTCCTCCCCTGCCCAACCCCCACTTGCTAGTGTTGGATGCAGGCGTTTGCGCTGCTTATCCGCCAGGGGATTTACTGTTCAGCTCGTAATCTGTTGGTTTTAATTATTTATTTATTTTTCCTTCCTGTTATGTTGCCCTCTGTGCTTCCAAGGCACGCCCTAGACTCGGCTGCGAGAATGTTTCCTGGTGTTTGGAAACCTCTCTTTTAAAAGTCTCTCCCAGGATGGGATTCCCTTCCTGGGACAGGGCCCCTCCCTACCTCCTTTGTCTTTTTTTTCGTCTTTTGTATTTAGTCCTACCTGTTTTTGAAGCCAATGATCTGCTTTGCTGGATGCTTGATGTCCTCTGCCAGCATTCAGAAGTTGTTTTGTGGAATTTACTCAGTGTTGAAATGTTCTTTTGATGAAGTAGTTAGGGAGAAAGTGGTCCCCCCCGTCCTATTCCTCCGCCATCTTTTTCTGCCCCTCACTTAACTTTATAGAAACCAAGCCAAGAAGAGAAGCATATTGAGTCTCATGGTTCTCTGTATCTGCTAAGTGGAAAAAAAAAAATCTCAGTTCATCCAGTCAAAGGAGGCTTTTAAAATTATGATGTTTGTGTGTTTTGTTTTAATAATAAACACTTAAAGAGGTACTTTATTTGCAAAAAGATAGTGATCATCAGTTTCATAAAAGCTGTGGAAGACATTTTCACTCATTAAGAGAATTAGTTGACCTCACAAGAACCAGCTGGTCTTGTGAGGTGTTTGGATGGATGGGGAATAGTAGATTCCACGTGTGTGTGACATTCTATCTATGACTCAGTAGGATGGTAGGACCTGGGGAGGCAGAAGAAGTGATGAGCTCCATCCAGTTTTCTGTGAAGACAAGTCTTCAGATGCTTTATGGTTTGAGGCCACCATGAAATGGAGTCACTCAACAGTCTTGTGACAAAGCAGGTCTCTGGTCCATTTGATGAGGGGTTGCTCCAGAAGGAATACTTGACAGAGATCCCTTCCTGGGGAAGTAGAGAGAAGGGCACCTCCTGAAGCTTTTTCCAAGGAGAACAAGATTTTCTCACTGTTTGATCTGGAGAGTCTGAGAACTTTGGCTCCATCACTGTGGAATATTTGGGATTTTTTTTGTACTCTAATAGGCTACAATAAATTAGACAATAAATTCAATTCAGGTACCCCCACCTCCACACCCCAGATAACCACATGTGGCAGACAGTTGATTAGAACTGTTTATAATCTATCTATAGGTAGTGGGTCTGTGCCATAAATAATAGCACTGCTTTTTCTCTCTAAATAGTAACTGATAGTATGTCTTAGGTTTCCCAGGTGGCTCCATGGTAAAGAATATGCCTGCCAGCGCAGGAGACACAGGAGACATGGGTTCAATTCTGGGTTTGGAAGATCCTCTGGAGTAGGAAATAGCAATCCATTCTAATATTCTTTCCAGGAGAATTCCATGAATAGAGGAGCCTGGCAGGCTACAGTCCATAGGGTCACAAAGAGTCAGACATGGTTAAGCAACTGAACAAGTAAGAGTGTATCTTAAGGTTACTGCTGGAACCACCAGCAAAAAGAAGGACGCCTGACTGCTGTGGCCAGAAGACATAAGCCTGCTTCATTCCTGTGTTCTGAAGGACTACTGAATCCTGAGGTTTCTTTTCAGATCCCATGGCCTAACTGCCCCTGGAAGCTTAGGCTGACATTTTCATCTTAATGACACATTGGCAGCTGATTATAATGGGGTTTTGGGGACACATTTTGCAAAAAGTGAACATAGCAATGGTCAGTCATGGACAAGTATGTAAAACCAGGATGGCATTTGGTTGCCTTTCTTTAGCAAACTTTTTGCATGTGACAGTGCCTGAATGATGAAGTCATACCTAGATTCTGTCTGAAAGGTACTGGCATCAACTAGTAATATCTGCCATGGGCATCACTAGGGGAGGGTTAATATGGGTGTCAAGTGTATTAGGACCACAATCTTCAAGTCTGCTGTTTTAAAGAGTTCTCTTATCAGATTTCCAGGAACTTTGTTCAACCTCAGGTGCTTAATAAGATGTGCAGTAATGGCAAAGGCTGTTGGATGTTAGCTGAGTAAGATTTAGGGGTTCTGAAACATAAATAACAAAGTCCAGAGAAAACTGTACATTGTCACACATGAGCATCCTTAACCCTGATTATCAACCTTCTGAGACACTCCTGTTGTGATTAAAAGCACAGCCTTGGGAATAGGACATAATTGGGTCTCACACCTAGGTCTGTCACTTAGGTGGGTAATTGTAGTTAATCTTGGACAGTGAGTGCTCTTAATCTCTCAGTCTCTGGGGTTTTTATGAGGATTTCTTGAATCAATGTTTGTATAGTACTTGATGACTACTGCCAAAGGCACTGGAACCTTGAACATGAGGAAACAAAGAACTTATTCACAACTAATAGGTCTCACATAACTTGAATGATAATCTGCAGCAGGGCTATCAGCCTGGGATCCCCTTGCCAGGGAAGATCTGCAGTCCTGGTGGGGCATGTCTCCCCAGGTGTCCTCAGGGTTGTGGGTGCTGTCATTCATGTGAACTGTAGGGTTATATGTGTCTGTGACAGTGGGCCGGTGCCATGGCTGTGACATAGTCTGCTTCAGGACAGCAAGCTCAGTGCGTGGGGGAAAAGATGTTACTTTGGGCAACATAACACCAGAGCCGTGATATTCCCTCTTCCCAGTTAATTTTCTTTGCACACCCTCCAATTCACTCATCCTGGCATTCTGCTCAGTCATAAATGGAGTTTTAAAGAAACAGGGTAGCTTTCCATAGATCCAGATTCCCCTAGCCTGCTGTAACTCTTAAGCATGGGTGAGGTAGGTGATGGGGTGTTTGGGTTTCCTGGTGTTCAAGGCTGAGATGATACCTGGTTTATCAGTCAACTTTGCCCTCCATCCCTGCTGGAGGGAATCACCTGCAGCTTTGATCTCCTGACAGTGGAATCAGGTGAGAGAGGCTAAGCTTAAGAGTTCATTCCAGGAATCTCCCTGGGTAAACAGCCACCTCTTCTTCCTTCTCAGAAAACTTGTGTTTGTGATGAATAGTGTCGATTACACATTTGCTCTGGGAATGAAATCGGGGTTCTAGTGAGTTTTCTGTGCTCTCTGGAGCTGAACTTTGGCATCCTCCTGACAGGGTGATGGGCCTAGAATTCACCTGCATCATCCCCTGTGAGCACCCTGTGTCCAGACTGACTGAATCTAGGGGTGGATTGGGACACCTGATGGGGTGCAGAAATGCCTATATGGAGCTCCGAGGCTCTCTTATTCAGAGCATTGAGCTAAATCTGTGAACATGTTGCTCTTATAAGTGCAAAGTTATAGGAAGCTAAAATAAAAAGTTACTTAACTAAATGAAGGGCTTCCCTTGTGGTTCAGCTATTAAAAGATCTGCCTACAATAGTCCATGGGATCGTGAAAGAGTCAGACATGACTGAGCAAATTTTACTTTCACTAACTGAATGAAGAGAGAGCAGTGTGGATGCTGAAATAAGAACACAGGTACACGACTGGATGATCAAAAGTACTACCACATCATTTTCAGCTCTTTGCCTAAATAGAGTACCAAGGGGAAATGTTAGATCATGTTCCAGTTCAGAGAAGGATTTTTCCTTAAAGCAACAATAGGTGAGGGCCCATAATAGTTGAGTTCCTTGTCAGATGTCCCAGGAGGAAAGAGTGCCAGGGCTGAGTTGATGGCCCCCAGCCCAGGCCATTCTCCCTAGTCCAGAGCTTCCCACCCTCTCTGAGACCTAGTGCCTCACGGGAGGAAGCCTGCTTCTTCCCTACTTACAGAACCATGGATACTAAGCTCAAGAAAAGGTTCTGTGTCTTTACCTGTTTGTACCTCAACCTCTCCAAACATGCAGTGCCTAGTTGCACATTGGTACTGACTGGATTGTCCAGACAGGCATTCACATACTGGATTAAGAACTGAGGACCTGAAAATAGTTTGGAGTTTCCTCCTTGATTCTTTCCCCATCATTTAATAAAATCTCTGTAGCCTCATGTAAGATGTGTTTACTAACATCCTGTAAAACAACCTAGTTGTACTAACAACTCTTCTGTAGGAGACACATAAGTAATAAAGTGATGGCAGTATTTCCTGCTGATACAGCACAAGTTATTATTCATAAAAGACAGAGGTCTTTACACTAGTAAAGCAATGCTCAAAATTTTCCAAGCCAGGCTTCAACAACACGTGAACTGTGAACTTCCAGATGTTCAAGCTGGATTTAGAAAAGGCAGAGGGACCAGAGATCAAATGGCTAACATTCGCTGGATCATTGAAAAAGCAAGAGAGTTCCAGAAAAACGTCTATTTCTGCTTTATTGAGTATGCCAAAGCCTTTGACTGTGTGGATCACAATAAACTGTGGAAAATTCTGAAAGAGATGGGAATACCAGACCACTTGACCTGTCTCTTGAGAAACCTATATGCAGGTTAGGAAGTAACAGTTAGAACTGGACATGGAACAACAGACTGGTTCCAAATAGGTAAAGGAGTACATCAAGGCTGTATATTGTCACCCTGCTTATTTAACTTATATGCAGAATAAATCATGAGAAACACTGGGCTGGAGGAAGCACAAGCTGGAATCAAGATTGCCGGGAGAAATATCAATAACCTCAGATATGCAGATGACACCACCCTTATGGCAGAAAGTGAAGGAGAACTAAAGAGCCAGTTGATGAAAGTGAAAGAGGAGAATGGAAAAGTTGTCTTAAAGCTCAACATTCAGAAAACAAAGATCATGGCATCTTGTCCCATCACTTCATGGCAAATAGATGGAGAAACAGTGGAAACAGTGTCAGACTTTATTTTTGGGGGCTCCAAAATCACTGTGGATGGTGTTTGCAGCCATGAAATTAAAAGACACTCCTTGGAAGGAAAGTTATGACCAACCTAGATAGTATATATTTAAAAGCAGAGATATTACTTTGCCAACAAACGTCCATCTAGTTAAGGCTATGGTTTTTCCATTGGTCATGTATGGATGTAAGAGTTGGACTGTGAAGAAGACTGAGCACTGAAGAATTGATGGGTTTGAACTGTGGTGTTGGAAAAGACTCTTGAGAATCCCTTGGACTGCAAGGAGATCCAACCACTCCATCCTAAAGAAGATCAGTCCTGGGTGTTCATTGGAAGGATTGATGCTGAAGCTGAAACTCCAATACTTTGGCCACCTCATGGGAAGAGTTGACTCATTGAAAAGACCCTGATGCTGGGAGGGATTGGGGGCCAGAGGAGAAGGGGGATGACAGAGGATGAGATGGCTGGATGGCATCACCAACTCAGTGGACATGAGTGTGAGTGAACTCTGGGAGTTGGTGATGGACAAGGAAGCCTGGCGTGCTGTGATTCATGGGGTCGCAAGAGTCAGACACAGCTGGGCAACTGAAATGAACTGAACTGAACGTATAAAATAGAAGTAGACTCAGGGACATTGAAAACAAACACAGTTAACAAAGGGGGATTGGGAGGGAGGGAAAGAGGAACAAATTAGAAGTATGAGATTAATAGACACACTACTATTAATATGTCAAGTAGATAACAAGGATTCACTGTAATGCACAGGAAATTTTATTTGGTATCTTGTAATAATCTGTAATGGAATATAATCAGAAAAAATAACTTTACTATATACCCAAAACTAACACATTATTATAAATCAACAATACTTTAATTGTGAACAATTTCCACTTGGAGAGAAGTCTGAAGAATTTGGAGAGAGGCATGTTTGAGAGGACCTTGATGAAAGAACTAGTAAAGAATTTCTTTATCTATATCTAGCTGTGATTTGAATTTGATCAAAGGTAGTTTCAAAGAGAACTTTCATTCCCAGATCATTAAAGTGAAGCTTAGTGTGAGCAGGAGTTTAGGGTCACATGGAGGATTCCCATTGGCAGGACGTGTGACCACAGAGCCCAGGAGGCAGTGGTTTCTGCATCCAGCCTCCTGACTTTCTCTGCTGTGTGTCTGTCTCTGCTTCCCAGCTCGGAGCCCGGTGTTTTCCCACTTAGCATCTTCTCTCCGGGGACTCTGGACCATCCGGGGCGTACAAAGCTGAACAGAAGTTTCAGGAAGTGTTTGATGCATGCCAGGATTTGCACTCAGGTTTGTAAATTTCTGGAAATGATTTCTAAGGATGAGATGTGCTGCCTTCTGAGGCTGACTCCCTCAGGTGGCCTGGATGACCAGCACCTCTCTCTGTGCCCCTCATGTGCCCCTCTGCACACCTGCTTCCCACCCCTTCCTCAGCATTCCCTCTGTGCGCCCTTCTTCCCCATCACATGCCTGCTTTTCTCCCCAACTGGCTTGCATTGTCCTTCCATCACTGTGCCCTGTAGCTTTATGTCTCTTGAAACCAGAATTCAGCGGAACTTTTCTTTTTGCAAAGTCAGAAAATATTGTAGACTTTTGTGCTGTCTCTGTTATCACTACTCACCTTTGCTGTTGTAGGACAAAGACAAGAATGATAATACATCACCAAATGGCTGTGTTCCATTATAACTTTATTTTCAGAACCAGGTGGTGACTGTTCTTTCCCCAAGGCCGTGGTTTGCTGACTCTCTTTTCAGAGCATGGAGGCTGGCAGACGTGATTGAGGAGAATAATTTGCCCTGCACTTGATTGTACTTTGTATCAGTGAAGTTTTATTCTAGGTAGAAAATTCAGAATTTCCTCTGAGCCTATAAAATCCTGGCCAAACTTTCTGATTATTATTTTGAAGATAAAATCACATTTTAAAAGCCACATGCAGATCCTGTTAGCTGATGGACATGCAGACACTGGCTCTGAAGAATAAACACTGCAGGGCTCTGTAGTGAGGGCAAAAGGTGCTGGAAACAAAATGTGAGCTATGCTGTCTGCTGTCTGAGAGCTGCGAACAGTTGACCCTGTGAGACGATGATCTTCATGTTGAGGGCCAGCACTGTGGGGAACACAACAATGAGACCATTTTCATATTTCTGGTTGATAACCAGTGGGTTGAAGTTTTCAATGCACGCTTCCTAGACTGATTCCTCTGTGTCCCATTGTCTTGTGTTAGAAGCTAGCTCTCTAAAATCTTCAGATTTGTTGAATGTGCGACTTTGCTGTTGTACTCTGTGTAAAACTTTGTAGTTCAACTAAGCAAAATGCTCTCCCTCATGAGAAGTAGCTAACATGGTTTTTCTGTTTATATATCACACATTATGGTTCACAAATCCAGAGGCGTGGTTCCTGCTTTGACGACGTCCCGATGGCTCGCTGTGTATTTGGATGTCACCTATGCCATTTTTGTCGCTATTGTTGCCTTTGGGGCCCTGATTCTGTGGAATGTAAGTAAAGATGTGAATATTTGTGGCAAGTTTTATAGTCTGTAGCTTTGTTTATAGCTACTTAACTTTTCGCTATCTTGTTTAATATATACTTTGGGTTCTAATGAATAGTATTAAAGTATTTCTGCATGTGACTCCTCAGTGTGTCCATCTGAAGTCATTTGTGTGTTGATGAGAACTTTTATCCTTTTTTTCCATTTATTTATTTAAGGTAGTTCCTTGTTGAGACTTAAAAAAATATTTGATTGGTGTATGATTGATTTCACAATGTTGTGTTAGCTTCAGGTGTACAGCCAAGTGAATCTGTTATACACACACACACACACACACACTTCTTAACAGATTCTTTTCCATACCCAATGAACACTGGGGTACAGGTATCTTATTTTTAGTAATTTTCATTTTAATTGATATTCAAATAAATTACCCTTTAGAAAAGAATTCCTGTCTTTGGCTTTCAGAATCTTAAGAGAAAATCTTGAGGGTTATGAAGCATCTGCTCAGCAGACCTGGGGAAAGCCTTGGGCCCCTGCTTTGTCTGCTGGGACCATTCTTTTTATTTTTAAGTTTTATTGGGGTATAGTTGATCTACACTGTTGTTTTAATTTCGGTAAATGGTAAAGTGAATCTTGCTATACATATACATGTATCCACTCTTTCTTAGATTCTTTCCCATATAGGTCATTACAGAGTTTCCTGTACTTTACAGTAGTTTCTTGTTAGTTATCTATTTTAATATTCTATATATAGTAGTGTGCATGTGTCGTCAATCCAAGTCTTCCAATTTATGCCTCCCTCACTTATCCCCTGATAACCATGCTTATTTTTATATCTGTAACTCAGTTTCTGTTTTGTAGATAAGTTCATTTATAGCCTTTATTAGATTCCACATATAACTGATATCATATTCTATTTTTCTCTGACTTCACTCAGTATGAATATCTCTAGGTCCATCCATGTTGCTGCAAATGACCTTAGTTCACTCTTGTTATGGCTGGGTAATATTGCATTGTATATATGGTGCCAAATCTTCTTTATCCATTGCTATGTTGATGGACGTTTACATTGCTCCATGTCCTAGCTATTGTAAATAGTGCTGCAGGAACATTAGGAACTGGTAGCTCAGAGGTTAAAGAGTCTGCCTGCAATGTGGGAGACCTGGGTCAGGAAAGATCCCCTGAAGAAGGAAATAGCAACCCACTCCAGTATTCTTGCCTGAGATTGCCATGGATGGAGGAGCCTGGAGGGCAGCAGTCCATGGGCGCAGGACTGGGCCTAACAGGAGCCATCCCAAGCTGAATGTCAGGAAGGGCGGTGGTGAGGAGATACCCTTCATCCAAGGTAAGGAGCAGCGGCTGCGCTTGGGAGCAGCCGTGAAGAGATATCCCATGCCCAAGGTAAGAGAAACCCAAGTAAGATGGTAGGTGTTGGCAAGAGGGCATCAGAGGCAGACATATTGAAAACATACTCAGAGAAAACTAGTCGATCTAATCACACTAGGAGCCTTGTCTAACTCAATGAAACTAAGCCATGCCCACAGGACAACCCAAGATGGGAAGGTCATGCTTGAGAGGTCTGACAGAATGTAGTCCCCTGGAGAAGGGAATGGAAAACCACTTCAGTATTTTGCCTTGAGAACCCCATGAACAGTATGAAAATGCAAAATGATAGGACTGAAAGAGGAACTCCCAGGTCAGTAGGTGCCCAACACCACTGGATATCAGTGGATAAATAACTCCAGAAAGAATGAAGGGATGGAGCCAAGCAAAATAATACCCAGCTGTGGATGTGACTGGTGATAGAAGCAAGGTCCAATGTTGCAAAGAGCAATATTGCATAAGAACCTGAAATGCCAGATGAATGAATCAAGGCAAACTAGAAGTGGTCAAACAAGAGATGGTAAGAGGAAATATCGACATTCTAGGAATCAAAGGAAAAGAAAATGGACTGAATGGGTGAATTTAACTTAGATGATGATTATATCTACTACTGCAGGCAGGAATCCTCAGAAGAAATGCAGTAGCCATCACGGTCAACAAAAGAGTCCGAAATGCAGTACTTGGATGCAATCTCAAAAACGACAGAATGATATCTGTTCATCTGCAAAGGCAAACCATTCGGTATCACAGTAATCCAAGTCTATGCCCCAACCAGTAACGCTGAAGAAGCTGAACGAATTTGAGCAAATTCTGGAAGATGGTGAAGGATAGTGAAGGCTGGGCATGCTACAGCTCTGGAGTCACAATGAGTCAGACAAGACTTAGCAACTGAACAATAACAACATCTTTGTTGATTATTTCTAATCTCATAATATATTTTTAAAAATATATATTTATTTGGCTGTACTTGGTCTTAATTGGGGCACTGTGGATGTTCAATCTTAGTTGGACATGCAGGAGTTTAGTTGTAGCATGTGAACTCTTAGTTGTGGCATGTGGAAATCTAGTTCCCTGATCAGGGATTGAACCCAGGTCCCCTGGACTGAGAGTTTGGAGTTTTAGGCATTGGACCACCAGGGAAATCCTTTATAGCATTTTTTTTTTTTTTTTTTAAAGTTTATTTACCTATTTATACATAACCTTGCTCCAGAAGGGGTTTAAGGTGGCTTGAAAGAAACCATAAAGCTAAGTAATTATAATAGAAGAATCAGAAATGAAACTATGCAAACTGCTTATACAATCCTATTCGTTACACACAATTTCAGGTCTAACCTTTTAGCATTTTGTTTGTTTGTCTGTTTTAAACTGTATTATGCTCTCAATCAATAGAATAATATTATGAGTAATACTATCATTACATATAAATGATTTAAATATTATAAAGAGTCTTTCACTTTATATATAAAATAAATAATTAAAAAGGACTTTCTGTATTACACAGGGAACTCTATTTAATACTCTGTATTGACAGATAGTGGAGAACGAAATGGCAATCCACTCCATATGGGAAAATAATTTTTAGAAGTGGATGATATGTATATGTATGGTTAATTCACTTACTGTACACCTGAAACTAACACAACTTTGTAAATCAACTATACTCCAATAAAAAATCATAAAGATAAAGGAGTCTTCTTCATAAAGTGACAGAAAGAATTGAGGAGGGCTTGAGGAGGAGACTGACTTGACTCTCTTTTTCCCAGTTAGCTTTCACTCTGGGCAGGTTGGCCTGGTGCTGTCGCTCACCATCACACCTACAGGGATGTTCCAGTGGTGCATCAGACAAAGTGCCGAAGTTGAGAATATGGTGATGTTTATCATACTCTTTTACGTCTCCGATGTTAAATGCATAAAAGCAATTCTTATGTAAAATAGTAAAACTATTATTTTTATATCATAGTTAACCAAAGTTTTTTTCTTTTTAATATTCTCCTCCGTCTGCTTAAAGTTAATGTAAAATAAAATATATACAGCTTTTCTCAGTCTTATATGTGCCATGTCAGAAAGTTTTATATGTATCACAAATTGTCTTTGAATACAATATATGTCTCTGTAGGAGAGTAGGTTCTGAAATTCTGAGGGAACAAAAGCTTTAGCTGCTTGTTTATCTTTGTTTCTTAATGGGTAATTCCTCCTTTTGATAAAAAAGAAAAGAATTCAATATTTTGAGGGTTATTTAATTAATATATTTCTCTGCCCCCCTTCCCCACTTTATCATTTATTCTTATATGTATTGAACACTTGAATTTACTGGCAGCCCTTCTTTCTGGT
Source organism: Nanger dama (assembly GCA_917880005.1). Lineage (NCBI taxonomy): Eukaryota > Metazoa > Chordata > Mammalia > Artiodactyla > Bovidae > Nanger > Nanger dama. Next base: position 69,968 of record CAKJTW010000264.1, on the reverse strand, counting down.
AGGATAGTCTCCCTCTCAGAATGTGCTCTCAAAGGTGTGGTGGTTTGCTTGTTTGAACGGCCTTTGTCGGTATGTACATTATACACTTTTGAATATTTGTACCTTCTGCTAAAGGGAGAAAATCAATAAAATGAAATCTTTCTACTTCTCCTAAAAGAGTAGAAAGTGATTAATAATTAAATAGAGTTTGATGACCATCTAGTTCTGTTACCTCTTAACAGGGGCCCTTCTGAGCCACAAGCTACTGATTGGTGTCCATAAATATTCTTTTCGACAAAATTCTTTTGTTTTTCCTTTAGATGAAAAAGAGGATCAATAAAACCCTTACCATTAATTTCTAATTCTTTTAGTGTTAATATAAAGTTGATAGTCGTAGCTGTAAGTAAAAGTGTTGAAGATGTTAACAGGTTTTGCAAATCATTTAAGACCTCATCAGACTCCTACTTCTGTCCTTTGCAGATGCTAAGACCTGGTATATTCTTGAACCATATAAAAGTAGATGCAAAGATAAAAACCAAAACATCTCATTTACAGTCTCTGAACATCCATAAACAAGACCCTCTGATACTAACCAAGTGATGTCGTATGTGTTTCAGACGATTTCAGTAGAAAGAGGGATTGGAATATATGGACCTTTAAGAAAGAAGCCCCTGGGAATATGAATACTCGTCCACTTCCATCCTGGCCCCATGGAGGAAGGATTTACTTTGATAATATTAACTTCCGGTACAGCTCATATGGGCCTCTGGTGTTGAAGGACCTGTCAGTATTTATTGACCCGAGAGAAAAGGTTTAGTTTAAATTTGCCTCTTAAAATCCAGCTAAAGATTTAGTGCCACATCTGCTCTTGGCTTCCTGTCAGTGTGTCAGGGCAACCTGTTCCTAATGGATGCTGATTAGATCAGTGACATTGCAGTTGAATTTTCTTGGAACTGACCATGGAATGGGGATACCAGCACTTTTTTTTCCCTGTGTTATGAGCTCCTTCATGGTGGTTGGTGAACCCTGGGCTCCCAGGCTCTAAGCCTGACACAGGGCACGATATGCGACACCCAATTATTCATAGGAAGTCTAGGAAGTTTGCCCTGGCTCCCTTACACTAACTCTCCAGCATCTCCCCCTTTTCCTCCTTTCTATTTTTTTCTTCTTTTGTATTTCTAAGATCTCCCTCCACCCACAGTGCCCCTGGTTGCAACCTCCTTTCTCTCCATTGCTGTTCTCGTAAACTTATCTCGCCACTCACCCCGCACTTTGCTCATTCTCCTGCCCTCCCACCCACAGCCTGCTTCTTTTAGCACAGATCTGGTCCTTATTGGGCTGGGAGAGCTTACTGCTAGAACCAGAGCACAGCCCCAGGTTCACTCTAGCAGAGGCCATCTGGTGAACTTTAGCTACTAGAGAAGAGCCTGAATCATGACCCAGTCAGGGTGAGGAACCAGGGATTCATATGGGAGGCAGAACCCAGAGACTGGCTCAAAGTCAAAGCAAAATTGAAGGGAGCAGGAAGATCCATATGGTAGACAGCAGAGAGGCTAGTAATGAAACCTGCTAGTGTCCATGTCTGTTGGTGGTGTACTTTTCACACTCAGTTTGAGGCCCTGAGCTGTGATAAGGGCAGAGTCTTGTAGAAGATAATAAACCAGAACAAACAAAGTGGTAGGAAGCTCTTCCCCACCTTCCTCTGAAGCCAGTATGTCCCTGACTTACACCCACCTGTCACATGTAGGTTCTCTCAAAGTACCACATCTACAGTTCCCAGTGTTCATGTGCTGGCCTCACCTCAGAGACCATCCACTCTGTCATCTGGGCCGGTGAATATATCCTCATTTTCTGAATTGACTCCAGTGCATCTTTTGAGACCCTCAATTCTTCCTTCGAGTTCATTTGCTCAGTTGTATCCAACTCTTTGTGACTCCATGGCCTGTAGCATGTCAGGCTTCCCTGTCCTTCACCATTTCTCGGAGTTTGCTCAAACTCATGTCCATTGAGTCACTGATGTCATTCAACCATCTTGTCCTCTGACATCACCTCCTGCCCTCAACCTTTCCCAGCATCAGGGTCTTTCTCTAGTGAATTGGCCGTTTTGCCTCAGGAGGCCAAAGTATTGGAACTTCTGCTTCAGCATCAGTCCTTCCAATGAGTATTCAGGATTGGTTTCCTTTAGGAATTACTGTTTGATCTCCTTGCAGTCCAAGACTCTCAAGAGTCTTCCAACAGCACAGTTCAAAAGCATCAATTCTTCGGCCCTCAGTTTTTTATGGTACAACTCTCACATTCAAGCATGATTCTTTGGGAAAACCATACCTATACCTATACCATATCTTTACCTTTGCAGACCTTTGTCAGCAAAATAATGTCTCTGCTTTTGAATATGCTGTCTAGGTTTGCCATAGCTTTTCTTCCAAGGAACAAGTTTTTTTTTTTTTTTATTTACATTTTATGGCTGCAGTCACCATCTGCATCAATTTTTGGAGGCCAAGAAAATAAGAGTCTGTCACTGTTTTCATTTTTCCCCATCTATTTTCCATGAAGTGATGGGACCAGATGCCTTGATTTTTGTTTTTGAATGCTGAATTTTAAGGCCAGCCTTTTCCTCTCCTCTTTCACCTTCATCAAGATATTCCTTAGCTTCTTTTCGCTTTCTGCCATAAAGGTGGTGTCATCTGAATATTGAGGTTATTGATATTTCTGCTTCAATCTTGATTCTAACTTGTGCTTCATCCAGTCTGGCATTTTTGCATAATAACTCTGCATATAAGTCAAATAAACAGGGTGACAATATGCAGCCTTGACGTACTCCTTTTCCAATTTTAAACCAGTCTGTTTCATGTCCAGTTCTAACTGTTGCTTCTTGGCCTACATACAGGTTTTGCAGGAGACAGGTAAGGTGCTCTGGTATTCCCCATCTGTTTAAGAATTTTCCACAGTTTGTTGTGATCCACACAGTCAAAGGCTTTGGTGTGGTCAATGAAACAGAATATATATGTTTTTCTAGAATTTCTCTTTCTTTTCTATGATCCAGAAGATGTTTAGCAGTTTGATCTCTGGTTCTTTGCCTTTTCTAAATCCTGTTTGAACATCTGCAAGTTCTTGATTCATGTTCTGTTGGAAGCCTGGCTTTTGAGAATTTTTCAGTAGTACTTCACTATCATGTGAAATGAGTGCAATTGTGCAGTAGTTTGAACATTCTTTGGCATTGCCTTTCTTTGGGATTGGAATAAACTGACCTTTTTCCAGTCCTGTGGCCACTACTGAGTTTTCCAAATTTGCTGGCAAATTGAGTGTCAATCCTTCCTTAGTGTCTTATATTTTCTTTTAACATAGTATTTATGGTACACCTATGTTCTATAGCAGCCAAATTTTGGAACTAAATCCCTTACAATGAAATATTCAGTCTTAAGAAAGGAAGAAAATTCTGACCTATGGTTAAACCTTGATGACATCTTCTAAATGAAATAAATGAGATGACAAAAGTAATGCCTACTCTGATTCCATGTGAGGTTCCTAGAGTAGTCAAATTCAGGAAGATGGAAATAGGATGGTGGTCTCCCAGTACTGGGGTCCAGAAATGGGAAGTTATTTGTTTAATGGGTGAGAATTTCAGCTTTACCAGGCCAAAAAAAAAAAAAAATTCTCGAGCTTGGTTGCGCAACAATGTGTGATATATTGAACATCAAACCTCTCCACTTAAATTGATTAAAGGGAGTTAATTTTTAGTGTTATGTGAACTTTATCATAATAAAAATAAAGATAGCACCTGTGACATGCTTTTATCACTTGGAGTCTATATTTTACAGTAACTTGAGGTTTCTTAAAATCAGAGGAGCATCTTGTTTTTCCATCTTTGTTCCTAGATGTAGCTTTATTCAAGGTCCCAAAGAGGGTGCTGAGGACTGATAGTTGGGGGGGTGAGTGAGTAATATTCAGGTAGGAGCAACCAGGGAAGCAGTTTTCCGTTAGTCTAGGGCAAAAGCTGGCTCCAGATTATTTCAGTTTCATTGTAGTTAGAAGACTGAAGCCTTCTGTATCAGAAAACATAACCACAGCTCTTGATGCAAATGCAGGGACACTGGTTCAATCTGGTCTAGAAGATTTACATGCTGCAGAGCAGCTAAGCCTATGTGTGCATTGCACTACTAAGCCTGCATGCTTTACAATACTGTGTTGAAGCCTGTTCAACAACAAAAGCCACCTCAGTGAGAAGCCCATGCACCACAACAAGGAGTAGCCCCCACTTGCCAGACTAGAGAGCAGCCCCACACAAAGCACCATGACTCAGAGCAGCAACAACAAAATCAACATCAGATAAAATTCACACACAAGGCTTCCTGGTTAGATTCTGAACATGGGCTGCATTTTTCATTTAGATGATTTTGTGGTTGATTGATCATTTTAGAGTGAGTCGTGGGCCATATTAAAGCATTTTACAGCTCTCAAGGTACACTGATTTTTTTCTACTTTGTTTTTGCTCAGCTTAAAGACTAATAAAGTTTTGGCCAAGAGAACACATTGGCTATAGTAAATGCCCTCGTCCAACAGCACATGACAACTCTACACATGGACATCAACAGATGGTCAATACCAAAATCAGTTTGATTATATTCTTTGCAGACAAAGATGGAGAAGCTCCTATTCAATCAGCAATAACAAGATCAGGAGCTGACTCTGGCTTGGAGCTTATGAACTCCTTATTGAAAATTCAGGCTTAAATTGAAGAAAATAGGAAGACCACTAGGCCATTCAGGTATGATCTAAATCAAATCCCTTATGATTGTACAGTGTAAATGACAAATAGTTCAAAGGGATTAGATCTATACAGAGTGCCTAAAGAACTATGGACAGTGTGCAGGAGGCAGTGATCAAAATCATTGCCAAGAAAAAGAAATGCAACGAGGCAAAATGGTTGTGTGAGAGATGCCTTATAAATAGTTCAGAAAGGAAGAGAAGTGAAACAAAAGGAGAAAAGGAAAGTAAACCAATGTGAATACAGACTTCCAAAGAATAGCAAAGAGAGATGCAGATGCCTTCCTGAATGAACAATGCAAAGAAATGGAGAGGGAAATAATAGAGATGGGAAAGACTAGAGAATCTCTTAAAAAAAAAAAAAAAAAACCAGAGATAGAGGGAACATTTCATGCAAAGATGGGCACAATAAAGGACAGAAATGATATGGACCTAACAGAAGCAGAAGATATTATGAAAAAGGTGGCAAGAATACAGAAGAACTCCATACAAACAGAGATCTTAATGGACCCGGATAAGATCACTCACCTAGCCCAGATATCCTGTAGTGGGAAATCAAGTGGGCCTTATGAAGCATTATTAGGAACAAAGCTAGTGGAGTCTAAAGGAATTCCAGCTGAGCTATTTCAAATCTTAAAGATGATGCTGTTAAAGTGCTGCACTGATATGTCAGCAAATTTGGAAAACTCAGCAGGGGGCTATAGACTGGAAGAGGTCAGTTTTATTTTTAACCTAAAGAAGGGCAATGCCAAAGAATGTTCATAATTGCACTCATTTCCCATGCTAGCAAGGGGTAATACCAAAATCATTGAAGGTAGGCTTCAACAATTTGTGAACTAAGAACTTCCAGATGTTCAAGCTGGATTTAGAAAAACCAGAGGAACCAGAGATCAAACTGCCAACATCCACTGGATCATAGAAAAATAAAGGGAGTTCCAGAAAAACATCTATTTCTGCTTCAGTAACTGTGCTAAAAGGTTTTGACTGTGTGGATCACAACAAACTGTGGAAAATTCTTAAAGAGATGGCAATACCAAACCACCTGACCTGTCTCTTGGAAACCTGTAGTGCAGGTCAAGAAGCAATGGTTAGAACCAGACATCAACAATGGGACTCACTCAAATTGGGAAGGGAGTACATCAGGCTATATATTGTCACCCTGCTTATTTAACTAATATGCAGAGTATATCATGCGAAATGTTGGGCTGAATGAAGGACAAGCTAGAATCAAGACTGCCAGGAGAAATATTAATAATCTCAGATATGCAGATGATATCACATCTATGACAGAAATGAAGAGGAATTAAAGAATCTCTTGATGAAGATGAAAGATGAGAGTGAAAAAGCTGGCTTAAAACTAAACATTCAAAAAAATAAGATCATGGTATCCGGTCCCCTCACTTCATGGCAAATAGATGGGGAAACAATGGAAACAGTGACAGACTTTATATTCTTTGGGCTCCAAAATCAGTCTGGAGGCGACTGAAGCCATGCAATTAAAAGACGTTTGCTCCTTGGAAGAAAAGCTATGACAAACCTAGACAGTATATTAAAAAGCAGAGACACTACTTTGCTGATGAAGGTTCATATAGTTAAAGGTATTGTTTTTCCAGTAATCATGTACAGAACGGATGCGAGAGCTGGGCCATAAAGAAGGCTGAGGGCTGAAGAATTGATGTTTTTGAACTATGGTATTGAGGAAGATTCTTGAGAGTCCCTTGGGACAGCAAGGAGATCAAACCAGTCAATATTAAAGGAAATCAATCATGAATATTCATTGAAGGACTGATGCTGAAGTGCCAATACTTTAGCAACCTGATGTGAAGAGCTGACTCTTTGGAAAAGACCTTGATATTGGGGGAGAGTGGAAGGTAGGAGGAGAAACGGATGACAGAGGATGAGATGGTTGGATGGTATCCTGACTCAATGAACATGAGTTTGAGCAAGCACCTGGAGATGGTTAAGAACAGGGAAGCCTGATATGCTGCAGTCCATGTGGTTGAAGAGTCAGACACAACTGAATGACTGAACAGCAACATTACTTGGATAATATATTTTACAAATGTTTACTAGACCTTGCTATAATATGCAAGATATTAGTTTTCTACTTTTTGTTCATTTTTTGCATAATACTTTCTTGGAAATCCCTCACTCCCAGATTGTCCCACTTCCCCTGCCACCTTCCAAATTCCTTGTGACTCAGACTGTGATGCCAGGGCCAGCAGCACCTGCATCACCTGGGAGCTTCCCTAAAAATGCCGAGTCTCAGGTTTACCCAGACCTCTTGACCCAGAATCGCATTTGAACATGACTTTCCAGTAAAGTCCTTTCTCTCCTGTGGGCAGTTTTTGATGACTGACAACCTATGGTTTCTATGAGACATCCTTTGACAGTTTGGAAACTGAGCTCAGGAATTACCCACATCTTGTGACTGAGCAGGAGGCTCTAGAATGTTCTGTGCCACTAGATTTACTTACTTTTTTTCTATACTCATTCAATGTATTTCATAGTCTATAAATCATGCCTTTATATTATAATGTAAGTCTGTGTGATTCCACTGCATTTATCTGTGTCTTTTCTGGAGTCTGTCTGCATCACAGGCAGCTTTAATCCTGTTTCCACCTTCCCACATCAGTTTCCTGCAGGGACCGGAGGTATTTCCACAGGCTTCACCATGCTCCGGAACCTGGAGTCAGAAACAGCCCAGTGCAGCCGTGTATATCCAGCTGTCTCAAACATTTTACCAGATTAAAATGAGTCTTGCTGACCCCACGCAGGGCACGAAGGTCTGTTTGGCATGTTTCCCAGACACCAAGTGTCCCACTTGGCTGCAAGTTTCTCTCCAAGCCCAACTGTAGGTGCCAGTTCTTGCTGACAGCCAGCCCACCTGACTGCAAGTACCCTCTCTGCTCAGTGATGCCATCCCACTCTGTCCCACCCACCACATTACATTCACCCATATCAAAGTTGTGCTTGCGCTTTATCTGTCTGGCCATGCAATCTCTCTAGGCCTGTTCCTTTAACTGAAGCACTTCTCCCCCTTTCTCTGTGCTGGCTATACAGAGGGACATAATAGGCTGTCAGGCCATCCAGGTGATGACAAAGCCAGAGCAAATTGGAAAAGAGGCTGTCAGATGTGGATCTGGGTGTCCATTCTGCAACTTATGGGCTCTGATATTTAAGTCAGACTAACTCATCTAACTAAGTCTCAAGCTTTTCTTTTGTGCAAAATGGAATGATAGGCCTAATCTGTAGGGTTGTTGTTCAACTTAAGCAAGACAAAGCACCCAGCATGGGATTTGGAGTAAATGCTCAGTAAAGATGGTTATCATTTTCCTGAGGTATGAAATGACCATAACCATAACACCGCATAAGTTGTTTTCTGTCCCATGGAGAATGAGGTGTTGGCCATTGGAGCTGTATTTACAGCTGTAGGATCAATCTTCTGTGTCTAGAGTATCTGTATAGCTTATCATATACCAAACTAGTAAGGTAATAGGATTTTCCAAAAATTTCTCCTGGCTTGGTTAAAATTTTCAGCTCCCAATGGAAGCTCCTTTATCTCAGGGACACTGGAAGTAACACAAATAAAACTAAATCAAATCCAGTACAGATCCCTGTCAACATCTGCCAGTTCTGTTGAAGAAACAAGAAAATAGCTATATTAGCTTCGTAAGCTAGAAGGGAGGTCATGATTTTTATAGAAATTTATATAAAATGACATAACATCTGTTGGGCTTTGGGACAAAGCCCACATGAGGGCACAGGGAGAGCATTTCCAAAGATTTAGGCATGTGAGACAGAGCTTAGTGGTGCGTAGTTGGGGTGTCAGCAAAGAGAGAATGCATTCAGTAGAAATGCATGTGAAAGTCCTTCCAGGAGGTGGCCAGCAAGAGCAAGTTATGATGTCCTGATCCAGTGAATGAAGAACTAGGCATCTGCAGAGCATTCAGCAAAATCAACCACAAGGAGTGCAGCAGACATTTTCATGTTCCATCCTCACAACTACCAAGTGACCCCAAGGAAGCTGACTCATGGATATGAAGGATGGAGAGCTCAGTGGCGTACAGATTTATAGAAGAGATATCCTAGGGTGAAGTGATGGGTGCAGAGCCACCTTCAGAGGGTGTAATCTGAGAAGTGAGGCACACGACCCGGTAGGAAGATGTGGGGAGCAAGGAGCCAGCAGCTATTGTGCCTCCAGCATGACATCCTGGGAAAGTGATTTTACTCTTTGGAATCAAACTGATGTCAATCAAAACAAAATATAACATCTGCATTTGATGAATGTGCAGGAAAATGGGTAGGAAAGAAAAGGGTATCTTATTTCTTGAGGGTCGATTAGCAGTTTAAAGCTTCCTCTGAAAATGTTCATACCTGATTCTCAGCAGTTTCACGTCTGAGAGTTTACCTGAAGGAAATGATTAAGATTGTTTGCAAAGAAAGATTTAGCTTCAAGGATATTTAACACAGAGTTATTTATAAGAGCAAACTAGGACTCTGCCTAAATATCCAGCAGTAAAGGGTTTGTTAAATAAATGACCACAAATACTGTAATATTATATAGCCATTAAAATAAATAGTCCTGAAAATAGGTAAGAAAGCACATTTTAACAAAATGTTCATGTTAATTCCATTTGTTTAAATATGTGAACTTGGGTCTTTAAGAGAACATCCAGAATTCTTAAGATTTTTTTTTTTTAAAGTGTTTGGGTATAAATTAATATTTAGCCATTTTTCAAATTAATTTGCACTGATTATGATTAAGGAAAAGTTTGTTTAATTTATTCTTTAAGGTAATGCAGCCTGGCACTCAGGTGCTGAATATGGTCCTTAAAATGAGGGTGGAGTCATGGAAACACTGCGAAGTAGTCTTCAGGGCTTGGCAGCATGCTGGACTCAGGGAAAGGTGGATAGTTGAGCGTGAGAGCCTGGAAAAGAAGTAATGAGAATAAAGTGGGGAAAGATAGAGGAAGCGAGTTGGTTTGTGGGGGACACTGGATATTGATTATGGTGAGTTTGATGTGGTGACAAGAGATCCAGGTGGGAAATGTCTAACAAGTTGTGTCATCATCAGAAACCAGTCTGGTTAGAAAAACAGAATAGGGGGCCATTGCAAAGCAACTAAAAGTGTATTTTCTCCAAGTGTCTTTATAATTATATTTATTTAGATATTTTTGGCTGTACTGGGTCTTTGTTACTGTGCAGACTTTTCTCTGAGGGGTTATGGTGAGCAGCTTCTCTTGTGGAATCTTCTCTTGTTGCAGAGCATGGATTATAGGGTGTGAGGGCTTCAGTAGTTGTCACAGGTGGGCTCAATAGTTGTGGTCCTGGGTTCTAGAGCACAGGCTCAGTAGTTGTAGTTCCCAGGTTCTAGAGTGCAGGCTCAATCGTTGTGGCACATGGGTTTATTTGCTTCATGACATGTGGGGATTCTCCTGGACCAGGGATTGAATTCCCTGTATCCTGCTTTGGCAGGCAGATTTTTTTAACCACTGAGCCACCAGGAAACCCTCTAAGTGTAATTAGTTTCAGGAATGTAAGCTTACTGATATTGGTGACACTCTCCATGGGCAATTGGTAAAACCCTTTGGTTACCCAGAAAGACATTCAGATTATAGTTTTGATGAGTGAACTCTAGGAAGAGCCAGAGCTAAGTTTTCTTTGAGTTGCCTTTTATTTTTTTGGGGCCCGTGGCCATGCAGCATGGTATCTTAGTTGCCTGACCAAGGATCAAACCCATGCATCCTGCAGTGGAAGCTTTATAATCTTAACCACTAAACTTCCAGGGAGGTCTCCCCATTTTTTTTTTTTCCCTCTCCCCCTCACTGGGTTTGGAGCTCACAGTCCTGTGGTCATAGCAGCCCTGGTGCTCCACATTTCTCATCCCATTTACCCAAAGTCTACAAATGTTTCCCATTTTCACAGATGGATAAGTTTCAGTAGAGTTGATTATATGGAAACATACACATATTCTCATAGACACAGTTCTCACCTGTGTCCTGATGTGTGTTGATTTACATTTGAGACTACCAAGGACATTTATGGCAATGATGGATCTAGCAAGTACATTGGCACCATTTTTCCTATAGAATTTACTAACATTATGTCTCTGGGTCACATTTTGGTAATTCTTGCAATATTTCAAACCATTTCATTATTTTTTTTATTTTTTAAATTTATTTATTTTAATTGAGGCTAATTACAATATTTTATTGGTTTGACATACATCAACATGAATCTGCCACGGTGTACATGTGTTCCCCATCCTGAATCCCCTCCCACCTCCTCCCTGTACCATCCCTCTGGTTCACCCTCTGGGTCATCCCAGTGCACCAGCCCCAAGCATCCTGTTCCTGCAATAAACCTAGACTAGCGATTCGTTTCTTACATATTATACAGTTTCAGTGCCATTCTCCCAAAACATCCCACCCTCTCTCTCCCCTCAGAGTCCAAAAGTCCGTTCTATACCTCTGTGTCTTCTTGCTATCTCGCATACAGGGTTATCTTGCCATCTTTCTAAATTCCATATATATGCATTAGTATACTGTATTGGTGTTTTTCTTTGGCTTACTTGACTCTGTATAATTGGCTCCAGTTTCATCCACCTCATTAGAACTGATTGAAATGTATTCTTTTTAATGGCTGAGTAATACTCCATTGTGTACATGTACCACTGCTTTCTTATCCATTCATCTGCTGATGGACATCTAGGTTGCTTCCATGTCCTGGCTATTGTAAACAGTGCTGTGATGAACATTGGGGTACACGTGTCTCTTTCAATTCTGGTTTCCTTAGTGTGTATGCCCAGTGGGTTGCTGGGTACATAAGGCAGTTATAGTTCAATTTTCTAAGGAATCTCCACACTGTTCTCCATAGTGGCTGTACTAGTTGCATTCCTACCAACAGTATAAGAGGATTCCCTTTTCTCACATCCTCTCCAGCATTTATTGCTTGTAGACTTTTGGATCTCAGCCATTCTGACTGGCATGAAGTGGTACCTCACTGTGGTTTTGATTTGTATTTCTTCTGATAATGGTGATGTTGAACATCTTTTCATGTGTTTGTTAGCCATCTGTATGTCTTCTTTGGAGAAATGTCTATTTAGTTCTTTGGCCCATTTTTGATTGGGTCATTAATTTTCTGGAATTGAGCTGCATAAGTTGCTTGTATATTTTTGAGATTAGTTGTTTGTCAGTTGCTTCATTGCTATTATTTTTCCCATTCTGAAGGCTGCCTTTTCACCTTGCTTATAGTCTCCTTTGTTGTGCAGAAGCTTTTAATTTTAATTAGGTCCCATTTGTTTATTTTTGCTTTTATTTCCAGTATTCTGGGAGGTGGGTCATAGAGGATCCTGCTTTGATTTATGTCGGAGAGTGTTTTGCCTATGTTCTCCTCTAAGAATTTTATAGTTTCTGGTCTTACATATAGATCTTTAATCCATTTTGAGTTTATTTTTGTGAGTGGTGTTAGAAAGTGTTCTAGTTTCATTCTTTTATAAGTAGTTGACCAGTTTTCCCAGCACCACTTGTTAAAGAGATTGTCTTTAATCCATTGTATATTCTTGTCTCCTTTGTCAAAGATAGTGTCCATAGGTGCATGGATTTATCTCTGGCCTTTCTATTTTGTTCCACTGGTCTATATTTCTGTCTTTATGCCAGTACCATACTGTCCTGATGACTGTGTAGTAGAGCCCTGAAGTCAGACAGGTTGATTCCTCCAGTTTCATTCTTCTTTCTAAAGATTGCTTCAGATATTCGAGGGTTTTTTGTATTTCTATATAAATTGTGAACTTATTTGTTATAGCTCTGTGAAAAATAACCTGGTAGCTTGATAGGGATTGCATTGAATCTATAGATTGCTTTCTTTTGGTAGTATACTCATTTTACTATATTGATTCTTCCAATCCATGAACATGAACATATATTAGTGTCCTCTTTGATTTCTTTCACTAGTGTTATATAGTTTTCTATATACAGGTCTTTAGTTTCTTTAGGTAGATATATTCCTAAGTATTTTATTATTTTCATTGCAATAGGGAATGGAATTGTTTCCTTAATTTCTCTTTCTATTTTCTCATTATTAGTGTATAGGAATGCAAAAGGATTTCTGTGTGCTGATTTTATATCTTGCAACTTTACTATTGTTATTCTGGTCTGTGATCAGCATTCTTTAATGCTCAGTTCAGGACAGTTCAGTTGCTCAGTCATGTCCAACTTTTTGCGACCCATGAATCGTTGCACGCCAGGTGTCCTTGTCCATCAACAACTACCGGAGTTCACTCAGATTCACGTCCATTGAGTCAGAGATGCCATCCAGCCATCTCATCCTCTGTCGTCTCCTTCTTCGCCTGCCTGCTAACCCTCCAGTGAGTCAACACTTTGCATGAGGTGGCCAAAGTAGTGCAGTTTAGCTTTAGCATCATTTCTTCCAGAGAAATCCCAGGGTTGATCTTCTTCAGAATGGACTGGTTGGATCTCCTTGCAGTCAAGGGACTCTCAAGAGTCTTCTCCAACACCGCAGTTCAAAAGCATCAGTTCTTCGGCACTCAGCTTTCTTCACAGTCCAACTCTCACATCCATACATGACTACTGGAAAACCATAGCCTTGACTAGACGGACCTTAGTCGGCAAAGTAATGTCTCTGCTTTTGAATATGCTATCTAGGTTGGTCATAACTTTTCTTCCATGGAGTAAAGCGTCCTTTAATTTCATGGCTGCAGTCACCATCTACAAGTGATTTTGAGCCGAAAAAAATAAAAAGTCAGACACTGTTTCCACTGTTTTCACATTTATATCCCATGAAGTGATGGGACCAGATGCCCTGATTTTCATTTTTCTGAATGTTGAGTTTAAGCCAACTTATTCACTCTCCACTTTCACTTTCATCAAGAAACTTTTTAGTTCCTCTTCATGACATAAAGATGGTGTCATTTGCATATCTGAGGTTGTTGATATTTCTCCCAGCAATCTTGACTTCAGCTTGTGTTTCTTCCAGTCCAGCGTTTCTCATGATGTATTCTGCATATAAGTTAAATAAGCAGGGTGACAATATATAGCCTTGATGTACTCCTTTTCCTACTTGGAACCAGTCTGTTGTTCCATGTCCAGTTCTAACTGTTGCTTCCTGACCTGCATACAGATTTCTCAAGAGGCAGGTCAGGTGGTCTGGTATTCCCAACTCTCAGAATTTTCCACAGTTTATTGTGATCCACACAGTCAAAGGTTTTGGAATAGTCAATAGAGTAGAAATGGATGTTTTCCTGGAACTCTCTTGCTTTTTCCATGATCCAGAAGATGTTGGCAATTTGACTTCTGGTTCCTCAGCATTTTCTAAAACCAGCTTGAACATCAGGAAGTTCATGGTTCACATATTGCTGAAGCCTGGCTTGGAGAATTTTGAGCATTACTCTACTAGCATGTGAGATGAGTGCAATTGTGTGGTAGTTTGAGCATTCTTTGACATTGCCTTTCTTTGGGATTGGAATGAAAACTGACATTTTCCAGTCCTGTGGCCATTGCTGAGTTTTCCAAATTTGCTGGCATATTGAATGCTGCACCTTCACAACATCATCTTTCAGGATTTGTAACAGATCCACTGGAATTCATCACCTCCACTAGCTTTGTTCATAGTGATGCTTTCTAAGGCCCACTTGACTTCACATTCCAGAATGTCTGGCTCTAGATGAGTGATCACACCATCATGATTAACCGAATTGTTAAGATCTTTTGTACAGTTCTATTGTGTAATCTTGCCACCTCTTCTGCCAGGAGTCAATATGAGGATCCTGCCCATGACAAGGTCATGCGGAAGGAAGCCTGGCATATGCAAGGACGTGATCAAGCTTCAGGGGTTCCCCCTGCTATATTCTGAGCATCCACCCCCCACCCCTGCCAAAATAAGAATCTACCGGCCTCTGTAATCTGTTTTTCCACTCTTCTGATATTCCCTGGGAAAAAGTCAAAACAGGGCTTTAGTCTTCTGCATTTGAAAGGAATGTTTCAGTTAATCCCCCTCTGATAGCTCTCTAGCTTGCCTAACAGGTTTCCCAGACTTATTACAGCTTGTGAATTGCTTACAGCCCCCAACTGTGAGAGGTACAAAGCTTGAAAGCATCTTAAAGATACAGAGCCTTTTCTAAACTGTTAAAAATCATATTGGTGACGTGTTTTCACTGTTGACTCAAGGATTTCTGCCAAACCTCCATATTTTTTTATCTTTTAGGCACCTGGGAGGATGTTACTTAATGTAATCAGGATGTGAGAAAAAGATATATAGTAGTTTTGATGTTAGCAACACTAGACTTTTGAGTTAATTGCTTCTCTTTTGTTGTAAATAACTGTACTCCCTTTACTTATTATAAGTTGCTGTATCTTTGCTATGTAAGAATGTAACTTTATTTAGTGCTTTTCTGAGAGTGGCACCAGACTTTGGGAAGATCAACACAAATAAGTCTTCTGGTTGACAAAACCTTATCAGAAAAAGAGCTGTAAAATGTTAATTGGGCCCTTCTGGGGCTAGATAGATGGTGTAAATCACTTAAGACTTGTGTATACAATTAGGTATATAGAGAGAAAAGCCTGTTTTGATGAGTCTGGGCTGTTAATGCTGCATAACTTTGTGTACCCATTGATCTTCATGTTTTATCAAAAGTATGAAAGGCCTTCTGAACAATAAAGGAGTGACCAGTTTCTCAGACTAGTCTCTCGGCCTAGTTTCTTGGGAATCTGGCTCCCCCATGTCTCTCTCTTGCTCCTTTTCTCCTCTTCTTTCCCTCTCCTCTTCACTCTAATTTCAAGCTGAATTCCCATCTGGACCAGGGTGGCTCACTTAAGTCTACTTACTTGTCCTGGCTTTTAAGACCCGTGTGAAAGGGAGCCTAAGGTGGGGTAACCTTAGATATTCAAGCAGGCGCCAGTGGCCCCACATAGATGGTGCAAGTTCCTTGTATGGAACTTTATTGGCCTTCAACACAAAGCCAAGTTATTCTTCCTTCTTTCTCCACTTAATTTTCCTACTACACTATATCTTCCTAATCTAATCTTATATTTCTATATTAATAAATAAATAAATCTTTCCTCACCAATGCCATCCACCCTTCGAATTCTCTGGACCCACCGGGGCTAGACCCTGCCACTCTTCTTAATATCTTCTGCTTCTGTTATGTCCAGACCATTTCTGTCCTTTATCGAGCCCCATTTTTGCATTAAATGTTCCCTTGGTTTCCCTTGGTAACTCTAATTTTCAGGAAAAGATTTCTAGTCTTTCCCATTCTGTTCTTTTCCTCTATTTCCTTGCATTGATCGCTAAGGAAGGCTTTCTTATCTCTTCTTGCTATTCTTTGGAACTCTGCATTCAGATGCTTATATCTTTCCTTTTCCCTTTGCTTTTACCTCTCTTATTTTTACAGCTAATTGTATGGCCTCCCCAGATAGCCATGTTGCTTTTTTGCATTTCTTTTCCATGGGGATGGTCTTGATCCCTGTCTCTGTATGCAATGCCACAAGACCTCTGTCCATAGTTCATCAGACACTCTATCTATCAGATCTAGGCCCTTAAATCTATTTCTCACTTCCACTGTATAATCATAAGGGATTTTATTTAGTTCATACCTGAATGGTCTAACGGTTTTCCATACTGTGTTCAATTTAAGTCTGAATTTGGTAATGAGAAGTTCATGATCTGAGCCACAGTCAGCTCCTGGTCTTGTTTTTGTTGACTGTATAGAGCTTCTCCGTCTTTGGCTGCAAAGAATGGAATCAATCTGATTTCAGTATTGACCATCTGGTGATGTCCATGTGTAGAATCTTCTCTTGTGTTGTTGGAAAAAAGGTGTTTTGCTATGACCAGTGCATTTTCTTGGCAAAAACTCTATTAGTCTTTGCCCTGCTTTATTCCGCATTCTAAGGCCAAATTTGCCTGTTACTCAGGCGTTTCTTGACATCCGACTTTTGCATTCCAATCCCATATAATGAAAGGATATCTTTTGGGTGTTAGTTCTAAAAGGTCTTGTAGGTCTTCATAGAACTGTTCAACTTCAGCTTCTTCAGCATTACTGGTTGGGGCATAGACTTGGATTACTGTAATATTGAATGGTTTGCCTTGGAGATGAACAGAGATCATTCTGTCGTTTTTGAGATTGCATCCAAGTACTGCATTTTGGACTCTTCTGTTGACCATGGTGGCTACTCCATTTCTTTTGAGGGATTCCTGCCTGCAGTAGTAGATATAATGGTCATCTGAGTGAAATTCACCTATTCCAGTCCATTTTAGTTTGCTGATTCCTAGAATGTCGACATTTACTCTTGCCATCTCTTGTTTGACCACTTCCAATTTGCCTTGATTCATTCACCCTGACATTCCAAGTTCCTATGCAGTATTGCTCTTTGAAGCATCGGACCTTGCTTCTATCACCAGTCACATCCATAGCTGGGTATTGTGTTTGCTTTGGCTCCATTCCTTCATTCTTTCTGGGGTTATTTCTCCACTGATCTCCAGTAGCGTGTTGACACCTACTGACCTAGGAGTTTCTCTTTTGGTATCCTATCATTTTGCCTTTTCATGCTGTTCATGGGGTTGTCAAGGAAAGAATACTGAAGTGGTTTGCCATTCCCTTCTCCAGTGCACCACATTCTGTCAGACCTCTCCCACCATGACCCACCTGTCTTGGCTTGCCCTGCAGGCATGGCTTAGATTTCATTGAGTTAGACAAGGCTGTGGTCCTAGTGTGATTAGATTGACTAGTTTTCTGTGAGTATGGTTTCAGAGTGTCTGCCCTTTGATGCCCTCTTGCTAAACCTACCATCTTACTTGAGTTTCTCTTACCTTGGGCATGGGGTAGCTCTTTATGGCTGCTCCAGCAAAGTGCAGACATGGCTCTTTCTCTTGGTTGAGTGTATCTCCACACATCTTCCCTTCCTCACCTTCAATGTGGGATAGCTCCTCTAGGCCCTCCTGTGCCCATGCAGCCACTGTTCCTTGGACTGCCCACTGAAAGCTCAGACGATGATTAACATTCATTTAGCATGAAAGTATTAAAAATTAGATATGTACACTGAAATTATACTCACAGAAAACTAGTCAGAGTTCCAAAATAATAACAAGAAGAGAAAAGAAAGCCTTCTTCAGCGATCAGTGCAAATAGAGGAAAAAGAACAGAAAGTGAAAGACTAGAGATCTTGTCAAGAAAATTAGAGATACCAAGGGAACATTTCATGCAAAAATGGGTTCAATAAAGGACAGAAGTGGTATGTACTTAACAGAAGCAGATGATATTAAGAAGAGATGGCAAGAATACACAGAAAAACTGTACAAAAAGATCTTCATGACCCGGATAATCACGATGCTGTGATCACTCACCTAGAGCCAGACATCCTGGAATGTGAAGTCAAGTGGGCCTTAGAAAGCATCACTACAAACAAAGCTAGTGGAGGTGATGTAATTTCAGTTGAGCTGTTTCAAATCCTTAAAAATGATGCTGTGAAAGTGCTGCACTCAATATGCCAGCAAATGTGGAAAACTCAGCAGTGGCCACAGGACTAGAAAAGGTCAGTTTTCATTCCAATCCTAAAGAAAAGCAATGCCAAAGAATGCTCAAACTACCACACAATTGCACTCATCTCACATGCTAGTAAAGTAAAGCTCAAAATTCTCCAAGCCAGGCTTCAACAACACGTGAACCATGAACTTCCTGATGTTCAAGGTGGTTTTAGAAGAGATAGAGGAACCTGAGATCAAATTGCCAACGTCCGCTGGATCATGGGAAAAGGAAGAGAGTTCCAGAAAAACATCTATTTTTGCTTTATTGACTATGCCAAGGCCTTTGACTGTGTGGATCACAATAAACTGTGGAAAATTCTGAAAGAGATGGGAATACCAGACCACCTGACCTGCCTCTTGAGAAATCTGTATGCAGGTCAGGAAGCAACAGTTAGAACTGGACATGGAACAACAGGCTGGTTCCAAATAGGAAAAGGAGTACATCAAGACTGTATATTGTCATCCTGCTTATTGAACTTATATGCAGAATACATCTTGAGAAACGCTGGACTGGAAGAAACACAAGCTGGAATCAAGATTGCCAGGGAAATATCAAGAACCTCAGATATGCAGATGACATCACCCTTATGGCAGAAAGTGAAGAGAAGCTAAAAGCCTCTTGATAAAAGTGGAGAGTGAAAAAGTTGGCTGAAACTCAACATTCAGAAAACAAGACCATGGCATCTGGTCCCATCACTTCATGGAAATAGATGTGTAAACAGTGAAACAGTGTCAGACTTTATTTTGGGGGCTCCGGAAATCACTGCAGAGGTGACTGCAGCCATGAAATTAAAAGACGCTTACTCCTTGAAAGATAAGTTATGACCGACCTAGATAGCATATTCAAAGGCAGAGACATTACTTTGCCGACTAAGGTCTGTCTAGTCAAGAGGCTATGGTTTTTCCTGTGGTCATGTATGGATGTGAGAGTTGGCCTGTGAAGAAGGCTGAGTGCCAAAGAATTGATGCTTTTGAACTGTGGTGTTGGAGAAGACTCTTGAGAGTCCCTTAGGCTGCAAGGAGATCCAACCAGTCCATTCTGAAGGAGATCAGCCCTGGGATTTCTTGGAAGGAATGATGCTAAAGCTGAAACTCCAGTACTTTTCCATCTCATGCAAAGTGTTGACTCTTTGGAAAAGACTTTGAAGCTGGGAGGGTTGGGGCAGGAGGACAAGGGGGCCGACAGAGGATGAGATGACTGGATGGCATCACTGACTGGATGGATGTGAGTCTGAGTGAACTCCGGATGTTGGTGACGGACAGGAGACCTGGTGTGCTGCAATTCATGGGGTTGCAAAGAGTCGGACATGACTGAGCAACTGAACTGAACTGATTGTAGAATACAATATAGTATAAACAAAACTTTTATTTGTACAGAGAAAGAAAAATTCACATAAATTGCTTTATTTTGGATAGTCACATTAAGGTAGTCTGGAACTAAATCCAAAATATCTTTGAGGTCTTCCTGTACAGAGAACTCATGAGCCACATATGTACACACCATAACCTGCCTGTATGCAGAGAATAGCCCATCTACATTATATGAAGTAGGTTTAACATAAAATATAAAATGTCTTATAGACTATGTATTATCTTTGCAATATAATAAAATTAGCTAAATCCACTTTTCTTATGTTTAATCTCTATAAAGAATAATTATTTTTTGGAAATGTCATGATTGATTTGACAGACTAAGATGTGAAACTTTAGAAGTATTCAAATTAGAAAACACAGAAATTTCCAAGCATTCTTATTACAGTGCTCAGAAAAATTTAGTTATTCTCTATTAAAGCTATGACTTTTAAAATTTTACTGAATTAATTTAGAAGTGATCAAAGCATGTCTTACATTTTCATCAATTCCAGGTTCCTAAATAGAGATGAAATCATCTCTTGGAAGCTTTGTTCAGGGAATTTGCAGTTCGGCTTCCTCGTGGCTCAAATGTTAAGGAATCTGCCTGCCAAACAGGAGCCCCAGGGTTCCCATCCCTGGGTCGGGAAGATCCCCTGGAGTAGGAAATGGCAACCTACTCTAGTATTCTTGCCTGGGAGAACTCCATGGACAGAGGAGCCTGGTGTGCTACAGTTCATGGGACTGCAAGGAGTCAGACATGACTAAATGTCTAACTTACTTTCAAACTCATTGGTTAAAAAAAAAAAGTTTCTGCATATATATTTGAATGCAGTTTTATTCTTAACAATCTTTTATCTACATTATAAAGATCCTTTAATCTTACTGTTAGCGAAGTTAATTTCTCTTTGCTTTGGTTTTAATAAATAGACTGATCCTTGACATGCATTTTTTCCAAGGTTCAATTGTTAGTATTTATTTGTTAATAAAATGCCTTTTGAATAGCTCTGATGAAAAGTCCCATATAAATAACAAATGATGTTTGTGTTGATGTTGATCTCATTATGTGCATTTTGCTACTGGCCTGTCTTTTAAGACATTGAGATCCGCATTTTATATTTTAAGATATTTCCTTTCAAGATAAAATATAATTAAGACACAATATCAGGAAGTGATTTTGTTTTTCTACCAAAAATAATTCCTCTTAAATAACAGATCCCTGAGAAAATAAACAGATCCCTGAGAACATCCCTTGTTTGTGTATAACACTTCTGACTTGATTTATTGACATCTCTGTAAAATTACCCACATAACTCTTAAGGTCAAATTACCCAAGCAATGGAAATAAAACTTGAAAAGCTGACTTTTTGTGGACTACTTAGGAGACTGCTGCCTTTTACTGCCTCTAGATTAATTTTTGAAGTCACCTTCTTGTGTGTCACACACACATACACACACACATACACACACACACACACACACATACACACACACCACATACACCACATACACATACATGCCTCCCCTTTAACATACCACATAATGGATACTATGTGATAATTGCAGAAAACAAACAGTTTTCAGCATATAAAGCATTCCTTCAGGGAAATCTGAATAAAATTGTGTGACATTTTAAAAATTAATTGATTTATTTTAATTGGAGGCTAATTACTTTAAATGTTGTGGTGGTTTTTGCCATACGTAGACGAATCAGCCATGGGTGCACATGTGTCCCCCCATCCTGAACCCCCTTTCCACCTCCCTCCCCACCTCATCCCTCTTTGTTATCCCAGAACACCATCTTTGAGTGCCCTGCTTCATGCATCTAACTTGCATTGGTCATCTACTTCACACATGATAATATACACATTTCAATGCTATTCCCTAAAACCATCCCACCCTTGCCTTCTCCCGCAGAGTCCAAAGTCTCTTCTTTACATCTGTTTCTCTTGTGATGCCTTGCATATAGTATCATCATTACCGCCTTTCTAAATTCCATGTATATGCATTAATATACTGTATTGGTGCTTCTCTTTGTGACTTACTTTACTCTGTATAATAGGCTTCAGTTTCATCCACCTCATTAGAACTAACTCAAATGTGTTCTTTTTATAACTAATATTCCCTTGTGTTTATGTACCACAGCTTCCTTATCCATTTGTCTGCCTATGGCCATCTAGCTTGCTTCCATGTTCTAGCTATTGTAAACAGTGCTGCAATAACATTGGGGTACATGTGTCTATTTCAGTTCTAGTTTCCTTGGTGTATATGCTCAGCAGTGGGATTGCTGGGTCGTATGGCAGTTTTGTTTCCAGAAAATTACATGTAATTTTAAGAAGGCATGAAAGTTATTATAGTTTATATTATATATTCTTGGGATGATGGTAGTATCAACCAGGGATACTAATGAATATCTGCCACTTTTGGTTGCCACAATTGAGGAGTTGCTTCTGGTATCTAGTGGGTATAATCTATGGTTACTGCTAAACCTCCTACAATACACAGGACAGCCCCTGATATTCCAACAATGAATTATCTGACCCATAATGTCAGCAGTGACATGTTGAGAAACTTATAGACTACTCTTTATATATAATAGAACTTTAAAAATACATCTTCAACAATCAGAGTTTCTCCTAGGTTGGTTGCATCCTGCTAATTCTTAATCCTCTTGGGTCTCCCTAACAGCGTGGCATTGTGGGAAGAACAGGAGCTGGAAAAAGTTCCCTCATCACTGCCCTTTATAGATTGTCAGAACCTGAAGGTAGCATTCAGATTGATGGGATCTTGACAACCAGTATTGGACTTCATGATTTAAGGAAAAAAATGTCTGTTGCACCTCAGGTATGCACATCAGAGCATTCTTACATGTTATTTTTATAGTGCATCTAAGTTTAATTGTTTTTAATTTGATTTTTTTCTTAAATTACATGAAATTACATGAAATCCTTTTCCCTTCAGGTGAGGAGGAAAGTCCAGCCTTAAGGCCAGGTAGATTTTGAGACTGGTGATTCCAAGAAGTTCTGGGCACTTGTGGAAGAGTCAGATCTCTTCCTGTTTCCACATCTGTGCATCTTCTTGTTCTGCCACCTTCACTGAAAGGAGCTTATTGGGCTCTTCTCTACTACCCATATTCTTATGGCCTAGCCCATTAAAACCTTTCAGAAGAAAATGTAAATGTCCTACATGAGCTTCCAGTTCAGTTCAGTTCATTTCAGTCACTCCATCGTGTCTGACTCTTTGCGACCCCATGAATCGCAGCACACCAGGCCTCCCTGTCCATCACCAACACCTGGAGTTCACTCAGAGTCGCATCCATTGAGTCAGTGACGCCATCCAGCCATCTCATCCTTGGTCATCCCCCTTCTTCTCCTGCCCCCAATCCCTCCCAGCTTCAAAGTCTTTTCCAATGAGTTAACTCTTCGCATAAGGTGGCCAAAGTACTGGAGTTTCAGCTTTAGCATCATTCCTTCCAAAGAAATCCCAGGGCTGATCTCCTTCAGAATGGACTGGTTGGATCTCCTTGCAGCCCAAGGGACTCTCGAGTCTTCTCCAACACCACAGTTCAAAAGCATCAATTCTTTGACACTCAGCCTTCTGCACAGTCCAACTCTCACATGACTACTGGAAAAACCATAGCCTTGACTAGACGGACCTTATAAGATTTTCTCTTGAAACCCAAAAAAGGCACATATTTCCAGAGTAATTTCCTTATGGTTCCTCTCAAAGCAGATAAATAGGAAAACATATTTAAATTAAAATAATTTTATTTTGGTGCACATCACAATAGATTTCAGGTCATCCTGACCTTGCAGTTGATAATGATGTTCTATGAAGCAGATCATCCTGATGCACAGGTGAGAGAACATGAGGATTAACTGGTGTAGAACCAGAGATCTTTCCATGGACAGAGGAGCTGCAGGCCCCAGGAGCTGACGTTCTCTTTGCACATGTGCAGATGTACATTTCACACATATGGAGAGATTCCAGATCTTAGAACACAGTTTAACCAATGAAAAATAGCCTAGTTTATTCTTCAATGCAATGTGTAAATATTTAATGGTTTTACTTTGAGGCACAAACCTTAACTAATCATGCTACTGGTATTGCCCAGCATCACACTGCTGCTGCTGCTAAGTCGCATCCAACTCTGTGTGACCCCACAGACAGCAGCCCACCAGGCTCCTGCCTCCCTGGGATTCTCCGGGCAAGAATATTGGAGTGGGTTGTCATTTCCTTCTCCAATGCATAAAAGTGAAAAGTGAAAATAAAGTTGCTCAGTCGTGTCCGACCCAATGGACTGCAGCCTACCAGGCTCCCCTCCATCCATGGGATTTTCCAGGCAAGAGTACTGGAGTGGGGAGCCATTGCCTTCTCCGAGCATCACAGTAGGAGTGAAAATTAATTATGTAGCTCTTGATGTAAAGCGTCTCAATTATATCCTTAGTTTGTGTGTGTGGTTAAGCAGATATCAGTTACTAGGATGGCTTTTGTTTTAATCAAATTTCCCTTTCTCTTCAATTTTTTTCTTAAGATGAAAAAACTTCAACATTTTCTTCTGTTAGTGTTCAATAGTATGGAGCATATTTTGTAGCACAATTTGTACAATGGAAAATTATGTAGAGATACTGTTTTGTAAACATACATTTGTAACCCTATTATTAATCATTCCTGTGAGTTTTGGTGTTTTGTATTTTAATTCTCTTCTGTAGGCACTGGAATAAAATGAAGAGGTTAAGGTAATAATATTCACTATTTTGGACTATTTAGGAGCCTGTTCTATTTACTGCAACAATGAGGAACAATCTGGATCCTTTTAATGAGCATTCAGATGAGGAACTGTGGAATGCCTTAGAAGAGGTAATTTATTAATATTAAATGTAACTAACTTGTTAGCATCAGTATCTGTGCGTGTACCTTTATAGTGTTGCAGGTAATTAAGAGGAGCTTATCAGTATAACTGACTCTGTTTACCTCCTAGAAGAACACTGATGATATTTGTACTCTAAAAAAATATATATATTGATGATGATAAAAACCATCAGCATAATGCCTCATGTTTCCATTTTAGCTTTTTCCTTAAAACTTTGAAAACTAAATATGTTATCTTGTCTTTAGCAGAGCAATAAACAGACATTTAAGTGGTGGGATCAAATTCTACTAGTGATCTAGTAGATTAATTACCCTAATTACCCTCCAATATTCACTTTATTCCTCTGGTCTTAGGGAATATCTACTAAGTGGAGACAATAATAGTCTTTCATTATTAACTGAAAGATGTGAATGAGAAGTTTCATAGTAAAGCATTTATAAGGTAAATTATATAGTCAGAATGTGAGAATGATTATTTATTGGTGATTATGTCATTTTAATGCAACATGAATGTAGGTAACAGAACCATGGAGTGTTTGCTCAGTTTTTATATGTATATGTTCATTTCTAGAGAATTTTCTGTTGTTTGTTCATGTTTTCCCCTTGCCCCACTTTAAATTTCCTTATCCTTGCATGAAAAACTTTTGACAATTAACTTGCTGTTCAGTTCAGTTCAGTTGCTTAGTTGTGTCCAACTCTTTGCAACCCCATGAACTGCAGCACACCAGACCTCCCTGTCCATCACCAACTCCTGGAGTCCACCCAAACCCATGTTCATTGAGTTGGTGATGCCATCCAACCATCTCATCCTCTGTTGTCCCCTCCTCCTCCTGCTCTCAATCTTTCCCTGCATCAGGGTCTTTTCAAATGAGTCAGTTCTTCGCATCAGGTGGCCTAAGTGTTGGAGTTTCAGCTTCAAAATCAGACCTTCCAGTGAACATGCAGAACTGATCTCCTTTAGGATGGACTGGTTGGATCTCCTTGCAGTCCAAGGGACTCTCAAGAGTCTTCTCCAACACTATAGTTCAAAAGCATAAATTCTTCTGCACTCAGCTTTCTTCACAGTCCAATTCTCACATCCATACATGACCATAGCCTTGACTAGACAGACCTTTGTTGGCAAAGTAATGTCTCTGCTTTTGAATATGCTGTTTAGGTTGGTCATAACTTTCCTTCCAAGGAGCAAGCATCTTTTAATTTCATGGCTGCAATCACCATCTCCAGTGATTTTGGAGCCCAGAATAATAAAATCAGCCACTGTTTCCACTGTTTTCCCATCTATTTGCCATGAAATGATGGGACTGGATGCCATGATCTTAGTTTTCTGAATGTGAGCCTTAAGCCAACTTTTTCAGTCTCCTCTTTTACTTTCATCAAGAGGCTCTTTAGTTTTTCATCACTTTCTGCCATAAGGGTGGTGTCATCTGCATATCTGAGTTATTCATATTTATCCCGGCAATCTTGATTCTAGCTTGTGCTTCCTCTCGCCCAGCGTTTCTCGTGATGTACTCTGCATATAAGTTAAATAAGCAAGGTGACTTTCAGTATTTCAATACAAATTACTTTGTGTATTTGACCTCATTTTACAAATCAGTTCTACTGATGACAGAAACTCTAGACTTCTAAACCATAGACAGACTTCTGACTTCTCATAGGACCTAGCTCAGTCTTTTATTTTTAAAAAGTAAGCATGTGCATTTCTATAAACTAAAAACAAAAGATCAGAAAGATAAATTAAGAAAACACTCCCATTACCATTATAACAAAAAGAACAAAAGAGCTGGAATCAAGATTGCCAGGAGAAATATCAACAACCTCAGATATGCTGATAACACCACTCTTATGGCACAAAGCAGAGAAGAATTGAAAAGCCACTTCATGAAAGTGAAAAAGAGAGGTAAAAGCTGGCTTAAAACTCAACAGAAAACTAAGATCATGGCATCCAGTCCCATCACTTCATAGTGAATGCATGGGGAAACAATGGCAACAGGACAGACTTTATTTTTGGGGGCTCCAAAATCACTGCAGATGGTGAGTGAATCCATGAAATTAAAAGACACTTGTTCCTTGGAAGAAAGCTATGACCAACCTGTACAGCATATTAAAAAGCAGAGACATTACATTGCCAACAAAGATCCCATCTAGTCAAAGCTATGGTTTTTCCAATAGTCATATATGGATGTGAGTGTTGGACCATAAAGAAAGCTGAGCACTGAAGAGTTGGTGCTTTTGAAGTTTTGGAGAAGACTCATAAAAGAACCTTGGACTGCAAGGAGATCAAACCAGTCATTCCTAAAGGAAATCAGTCCTGAATATTCCTTGGAAGAACTGATGCTGAAGCTCCAATATTTTGGCCAACTGATGCAAAGAACTGACTCATTTGAAAAGACCCTGATTCTGGGGAAGGTTGAAGGTGGGAGGAGAAGGGGATGACAGAGGATGAGATTGTTAGATGGCATCACCAACTCGATAGACATGAGTTTGAGCAAGCTCTGGGAGTTGGTGATGGACAGGGAAGCCTGGCATGCTTCAGTCCATGGGGTCGCAAAGAGTTGGATACAACTGAGCACCTCAAATGAACTAAACTGAACAGAAGGAGGCAGAAGACCTCAACTCAGAAAACTGTAAGATACCAACAAAAGAAACCAGAGATAATGCAAACAGATGGAGGGATATATCATGTTCTTGGATTGGAAGAATAAATATTGTTACAATGACTATACTACTCAAAGCAATCTACTAATTCAGTACAATCCCTGTCAAATTACCAATAGCCTTTTTCATAGAATTAGAGCCACAAATTTTATAATCTGTATGGAAACACAGAAGACCCCGAATAGCCAAAGCACTTTTAAGAAATGAAAACAAAGCTGGGGATATCAAGTCCCTCAATTTCAGACTAATTATTAAGTTGGCCAAAAAGTTCATTATGTAAAATGTTACAGAAAAAACCCAAATGAATTTTTGGCCAACTCAGTGCAGAACTACAGAAATCAAGATGGTGTAGTATTGGCACACACACACACACACACACACACACAGAAATATAGGATCAATGGAACAGTATAGAAAGCCCAGAGATAAACTCACATATGTATGGTCACCTAATCTATGATTAAGGAGGCAAGAATATAGAATGGAGAAAGATATCTCTTCAGTAAGTGGTGCTGGGAAAATTTGATGGCAACATGTAAAACAATGAAATTAGAACACTCCCTAATACTTTGTACAAAAATAAATCTCAAAATGGATTAAAGTTCTAAATGTAAGACCAGACAGTATAAAACTCTTAGAAGAAAATATAGGTAAAACACTACTAAATGTTTGACTGATCTCTTCATTTCAGAGAAGTGTGGAATATTTCTTTAATTTTTTGTTGTTGTTGTTACACAAATCTGAGTGACTAATTGTTCATGTTATTTTGAACTGTTGTATTTTTCATTTGATGACACCCTTCCAGGGAAACTCTGAAGTGTGTAATATATAGATGAGCCTTGACTGTGAGCAGGCAGATTTGGAGGTTGGACAATTTCCAGTCAGTAATTCTGGTTTCTGAAGGATGTCAGCACTGAGTCTTTACACACCTACTCTGCTTTCCAGCAATGTGGAGGTTTTGTTTTCCTAAATTGGGCCACTTGCTTCATCTTCTCCCTGAAAAGAAGTACACCTCTGATTTCATTAAAGTTTGTGAGTCTTTTATAGTGAATTCTAGAAGAAAAGAGGTGGATAGAGCAGTTAACCATCAGATGTAATAAAAGATAGGATGATCCACTGATTTTGAACTCACAGGACAGATTTAATGGTGAAATTATGACATAGAAAAAAACTGGAAATACTGGTAAATAATTTTTCTATTTGTTTCCCAGCTGGAAATCTTTTTCCACAGATTCTCAGATAGTAAAATTACTCTGGAATTTTAGAACACATTGTTCCATGGACAGAGAGGCAATGTTAATCTAAATTCTAAAACTGATGAATTGATAGAAGTGGTAGATAATACTAAGATCTACCTTCATTTAAACTACATTTGGAACTTCCTATAAAAATAATAAACATGAGTTTATTTCATAAAGTGAAGTATGTGGTTTCCATGTATTGCTTCTGGAACTGACCCTGTTAACTTTGATGATATCACTAAGATAAATCATCCCATTATTGTCTTTCTGTAGGAACTGCCTTTTTGTGACTGTTTTAAAGAATATTTACCATATCTTTCACTGAAAATCATACAAATGTGATAAAGAAATAACTTCTAGAGAAAGAGAATAATGGGGTGATTTATCACTCTAATAGGTATCACTAAATCAATGAGATCAATTTTTAAACAGCTAAAAACTGCAGTTGTTAGTTTGTTGCTGTGCTGTGCTCAGTTGCTTAGTCATGGACAATTGATTCTTTGTGACCCTGCAGTCTGTAGCCCACCAGGCTCCTCTGTCCATGAGATTTCCTAGGCAAGAATACTGGAGTAGAAGTATTTCCTAGGGGAAAATACTGCCATTTCCCCCTCCAGGGGATCTTCTTGACCCAGGGATCAAACCCGAGTCTTCTGCATTGCAGGATGAGCCACTGGGGAAGTCTCTAATTACTAGTTTGTAAATGACACCAAACTGGACATGTGAACCCAAACTCACAGAGTTGGCTTGATATTGGGTAGGAGGGAACCACTGTTTTCCTCTTCATGAACTTGAATTAAAATGAAAAGATGCCTTAAAAATTTTTTTTTAAGTCCTCTAGTCTTTTCCTCCTTATTCTTTGGCAGAGATGGACATTCAGAAGGAGACAGTTCTAAGGATGCTGCCTATCTCATCTTGGTTATTTTTCAAAATGTGCCGAGAATACATTTTTCATATACTGAAAATGAGCCAACTTACTATAAACTGATGAAAGTTCATCAGAAATTAGCGCTGACTTGGGTGCTAAAAAGCAATGGCATTTCTACAAATATAAATAGCGCGTGAAGATGAAGCGCTTTATTACTCAAATGTTAAAAGATCACAGTAGATAACAAGTGTATCCTCAAACAGGAAAAAAAATATGGAAATCTGTGCATCAGGAACCATGTGCTTCAATCCTTGCTTTGGCAACAGCTCACACGTCCACTTCCCTGGGCCTTGTATTAGGTGAACGTGGTCCCCCCTTTACTTCATTTACTGTTGGCCCTGCTCTAGTAAAAGCTCTTCTCCATCTGTTGGCTGCATTTCACTGTCTCCTTCCAGCCCACACCAGACTTCTCTTTGCACAAATGAGAAGATTCCACAAAATTTGGAAACCGCCTGACATCTGTGTTCACCTTCTATGTGGGACATCAGCACCTACTAGATATAGTACACATAGTAGGTTACCTTAAAAACACTTACAGTGATAGACATAGGATGCCTTATCAGTTCAGTTTATTATTTTTCAGTTCTGCTATATTCTATTATTTTCCCAAGTTCAAAAACAATCTGATTTCCTAAGCAAGAATACTGGAGTAGGTTGCTATTTCCTTCTCAAGAGACTCTTCCTGACCCAGGGATCAAACCCAAGTCTTCTGTGTTGGCAGGCAGATTCTTTACCACTGAGCTACCCACCAAGGAAGCCCACTTTCATTCACATAGCCAGTAAATATCTACTGAGAGCTCATTAGACAGGCATTGTTGCAGATTCTGGGGCTATCACAGTCATTAAGAGACAAATTCTGTATTCTTTTGGAGTTTAAATTCTCTTGGAGAAGATGCAAAACAAGACAATGCATATATAACAAAGTCTCAGTGCTGATACATGCAAAAGAGAAAACTGAAGCAGAACATGAGGACCCATTGACAGAATTATTAGTAATGGACAATATTTCTTGATTTGTTGTAAATTCTACCAAGTACTGATTCATTTATATTCCAACAATGTTAGGAGGTACCCACCTTTATAATTATGATATTGTAGTCTTCCTTAGAGTTTAGTTTTGCTCAGAGATAGAGTTTAGGGTTTCCCTGGTGGCTCAAACAATAAAGAATCTGCCTGCAATGCAGATTCTTGGGTAGGAAGATCCCTTGGAGAAGGAATTGGCAACCCAACTCTGGTCCTCTACTCTTGCCTGGAGATTTACATGGACAGAGAAACCTGGAAGGGCTACGGTTTATGGGATCGCAAAGAGTCCGATATGACTGAGTGACTTTCACTTTTAGAGTTTAGGAAGCTAAGATAGAGTAACTTCAGGACCTTGCCCAGTTGGCAGAGCCCGGCAGGGTATGCCGAGGCTGTCTGAGGCCTCTCTCGCTCTCTCGCTCTCTCTCTCTCTCTCTCTCTCTCTCTCTTTTTTTTTCTGGCTGCACTGGGTCTTCCCTGCTCCTTGCAGACTTTCTCTAGTTGCAGTAAGCAGGGGCTGCTCTTCGTTGGGTATGAGGGGCTTCTCACTGAAGTGAATTCTCTCTTGTTTCTCTACTTGGGCTCTAGAGCACATAGGCTTCAGTAGTTGTGGTGCTCAGACTCAGTAGTTGCAACTTGCATGCTCTAGAGTGTGGGTTCAGTAGTTGTGGCACATGGTTTAGTTACTCTGCAGCATGTGCAGTCTTCCCAGACCAGGGATTGAACCAATATCCCCTGTATTGGCAGGTGGATTGTTTGTTGTTGTTGTTGTTTTTGGCTGAGGTATTTAGCTCTGCATTTGTTGTTGTTATTTTTTACAGTGTTGTGTTGCTTTCTGCCTTACAACAGTGCAAGTCAGTCATAATTATATATGTAACCCCCCACTCTTGAGCCTCCCTTCCCTCCTGCACCCCATCCCTTTAGGTCATCACAGAGTGCCAGCTGAACTCCCTGTGTTATACAGCAGCTTCTCATCAGCTATTCATTTTACACATGATAGTGCATACATGTAGATGCTACTCTCTCCAGTCATCCCATTCTCTCCTTCCCACATTATGTCCACAAGTCCATTCTCTACATCTGTGTCTTCTTTTCTCCCCTAAAAATAAGTTCATCAATACCATTTTTTTCTAGATTCCATATATATATATATATATATATATATATATGTATATATATACACACACACATGTGTATATCTATATGTGTGTGTGTGTGTGTATACACACACACATTAATATACTACTGTTTTTCACTTTCTTACTTTGCTGGGAGAAATATCAATAACCTCAGATATGCAGATGACACCACCCTTATGGCAGTAAGTGAAGAGGAACTAAAAAGCCTGTTGATGAAAGTGAAAGAGGAGAGTGAAAAAGTTGGCTTAAAGCTCAACATTCAGAAAACTAAGATCAGGGGATCTGGTCCCGTCACTTCAAGGAAATAGATGGGGAAACAGTGGAAACAGTGTCAGACTTTATTTTTTGGGGGCTCCCAAATCACTGCAGATGATGATTGCAGGCATGAAATTAAAAGATGCTTACTCCTTGGGAGGAAAGTTATGACCAACCTAGAGAGCATATTCCAAAGCAGAGACATTACTTTGCCAAAAAAAGGTCCATCTAGTCAAGACTATGGTTTCTCCAGTGGTCATGTATGGATGTGAAAGTTAGACTGTGAAGAAAGCTGAGTGCTGAAGAATTGATGCTTTTGAACTGTGGTGTTGAGAAGACTCTTGACAGTCCCTTGGACTGCAAGGAGATCCAACCAGTCCATCCTAAAGGAGATCAGTTCTGCGTGTTCATTGGAAGGACTGATGTTAAAGCTGAAACTCCAATACTTTGGCCACCTCATACAAAGAGTTGACTCATTGGGAAAGACCCTGATGCTGGGGGATTGGGGGCAGGAAGAGAAGGGGACGACAGAGGATGAGATGGCTAGATGGCATCACCGACTCGATGGACATGAGTTTGAGTGAAATCTGGGAGTTGATGATGGACAGAGAAGCCTGGCATGCTGTAATTCACGGGGTCACAAAGAGTTGGACACGACTGAATGACTGAAATAACTGAACTGAATATCCCATTGTGTGTGTATTTGTGTATATATGCATATTTATCTTCTCTATTTTCTTTATCCATTCATCCACATCTTCTTTATCCATTCTTCTTCTGATGGACATCTAGATTACCTCATGTCCTGGCTATTGTAAATAGTATTGCAATGAACATTGGGCACATGTGTTTTTTTAGATTTGTGGTTTTCTCAGGGTGTATGCCCAGTAGTGGAGTTACTGGGTCATATGATAGATTTTATCCTAGTTTTTAAAGGAATCTCCAAACTGTTCTCCATAATCGCTTCATCAGTTTACATTCTCACCAACAGTGTAGGGAGGTTCCATATTCTCCACATTCTCTCCGGCATTTATTGTTTGCAGATTTTTGATGATGGCCATTCTGATTGGTATTAGGTAATACCTCATTGTAGTTTTGATTTGTATTTGTATAATAATAATTTGTGATATTGAGCATCTTTTCATGTGTTTATTGGCCATTTGTGTGTCTTCTTTGGAGAAATGTCTATGTAGATCTTCTGCCCATCTTTTGATTGGGTTTTTTGTTTTCCTCATATTGAGCTGTACGAGCTGCTTATATATTCTGAGATTAATCCTTTGTCAGTTGTTTTATTGCAATTATTTTCTCCCATTTGAGGGTTGTCTTTTAATCTTGTTTATTGTTTCCTTTGGTGTGAAAATAAAAAGTTTAAAGTTTAATTAGGTCCCATTGATTTATTTTTGTTTTTATGTCCATTATTTTAGGAGTGAGGTCAAAGAGAATCTTGCTGATTTATGTCAAAGAGTGTACTATCTATGTTTTCCTCTACAAGCTTTATAGTTTCTAGCCTTACATTTGAGTCTTTAATCCATTTTGCGTTTATTTTTATGTATGGTGTTAGGAAGTGTTCTAGTTTCATTTTTACATGTAACTGTCCAGTTTTCCCAGCACCACTTATTGAAGAGACTGTCCTTTCTCCTTTGTATATTCTTGCCTCCTTTGTTAAATTTAAGGTGCCCATAGATGCGTGAGTTTGTCTCTGGGCTTTCTATCTTGTTCCATTGATCTATATTTCTGTTTTTGTGCCAGAACCATATTGTCTTGATGACTGTAGCTTTGTGGTATAGTCTGAAGTCAGGAAGGTTGATTTCTTCAACTCTGTTTTTCTTTCTCAAGATTGCTTTCACTATTTAGAGTCTTTTGTGTTTCCCTATGAATTGTGAAATATTATTTTCTAGTTCTGTGAAAAATACTGTTTGTAGTTTGA
Organism: Nanger dama; assembly: GCA_917880005.1. Classification (NCBI taxonomy): domain Eukaryota; kingdom Metazoa; phylum Chordata; class Mammalia; order Artiodactyla; family Bovidae; genus Nanger; species Nanger dama. The sequence continues at coordinate 36,302 of CAKJTW010000264.1, read as the reverse complement.
TTGCAATTGCATTGAATATGTAGATTACTTCATGGAGTTAGTTATATTCATAATATTGATTCTCCCAGTCCAAGAACATGGTATATCTCTTCATCTGCTTGTGTCATCTTTGATTTCTTTCATCAGTGTCTTATAGTTTTGTGCATGCAGGTGTTTTGTCCTCTTTAGATAGGTTTATTCCTAGGTATTATATTCTATTTGTTGCAAAGGGTGGATGGGATTTTCTCCTTAACTTCTCTTTCTGATTTTTCATTGTTAGTGTATAGAAATGCAAGGGATTTCTGTGTATTAAATTTGTATCCTGAGACTTTACTATATTCATTGATTAGTTCTAGTAAAGCTCTGGTGGAATCATAGGATTTTCTTGGTACATATCTGCTGGGGTCTAGCCCCCGGTAGATCCAGGAATTCAAAGTGGGGATGGAGTCAGAGTCTGGGAAAGGACTATTTAATTAGAAATATAAAGAGATTAGGAAAGAATAGAGTAGTAGGAAAATTTAGTGGAGAAAAGAGCTGAATAACTTTGTTTACTTGGAAAACTAATAAAACCTCGAGACAAGAGGTTTGCACCATCTACATTAGGCCACCGGTGCCTGCTTGAATAGTGGAGGGTGCCCCACCTTGGGCTCCCTCTCGCATGAGTCTTAGAAGCCAGTGCAAATAAGTAGACGTGGTGAGCCTCCACTCTCCAGATGGGAATTCAGCCTGAAAAGGAGAGGGAGGGAGAGGGAGAAAGAGAGAGAGAGAGAGTCTACATGGGGGAGCCAGATTTCCAAGAAACTAGTTTGAGAAACTGGTCCATCCTTTATTGTCTGGAAAGGCTTTTAATACTTTTTGGTTGTACATAGAGATCAATGGATAATACGAATTATGCAGTGTCAGCAGCCCTGACTCTTATCGAGGCCAGGCTTTCTCTCAGCATACCTAGCTGTATACATAAGTCTTAGGTGATTTACACCATCTTCTGGCCAGGCGGCCTATTAGCATTTTACAGCCCTTTTCTGATAAGGGTCTATCAACCAGAAAACTTATTTGCCTTAATAGTGTTGTTCTTGCCAAAGTCTGGTGCCACTCTCAGAAAGCACTAACTAAAGTTACATTTTTACATAGCAAGGACACAACAATTTATAACAAAGAAAGTGGAGTACAGTGATTTATAACAAAGAGAAAATCAATTAACTCAAAAGTCTAGTGTTGCTAACTTCAAAAACTACTATCTTCCTTTTTCTATATCCCAATTACATTGATTAATATCCTTCAAGTGACTAAAAGATAAAGAATATGGAGTCCTGGCAGCAGTCATAGACTCAACAGTGAAAACTCTACCAATATAATTCTTAGCTCTTTAAAAAGGGGCTTTGTATCTTTAAGATGCTTTAAGCTTCCACCTCTTGCGGTTGGGGGCTGTAAACAATCACAGGTTGTAAAAGTCTGGGGGAACCTGTCAGGCAAGTTAGAGAGCCATCATAGGGATTTGAGCTGAAACATTCCTTTCATATGCAGGAGACCAGTTGGAGCTCTAAGTTAACTTTTCCAGAGAAAGGTGGTCAGGGATAGCCCCCTTTAATGTCAGAAAAGCATAGTATAGCAGACAGTAAACAGACAGATTTTGGTTTTGGGGTAGATGCTCAGGCAGAGGACCCCTTGAGACCTGACTCACCTTGCCCCATCAGGTCTCTCTTCATGACCTTGTCATGGGTGGGATCTCCCATGCTGGCTCCTGGCACATATCATGTCATCTGGCAAACAGATTCTTAACCACTGAACCACCAGAGAAGTCTCAAGCCTCCAATATTTTGTTTTAAAATTTTCAAATTACAGGAACATGGAAGGGATAGTGTGGTAAACGAATATACACCTTCATCTAGATTTAACTGTTGTTAATATTTTCCTTTATTTTCTTCCTTTCTTCTATAATCTACATTTTGCTGAATTGTTTGTAAGCTGTACGCTGTAGAAATGTTTATTAGAAGTTAAATTTCATCTTTACATACATAAATGTACACCTTGTAAGAACTAAGACATCCTCTTAAATAACTTAATACAGTTATCCCAATCAGTAAATTGAATAGTAATATTACATGTCTCAATAATATCACTCCATCACCTGTAATATATTTATCAGTTCAGTTCAGTTCAGTCGCTCAGTTGTGTCCGACTCTGTGACCCCATGAATCACAGCACGCCATTCCTCCCTGTCCATCACCAACTCCCGGAGTTCACTCAGACTAGCGTCCATCAAGTCAGTGATGCCATCCAGCCATCTCATCCTCGGTTGTCCCCTTCTCCTCCTGCCCCCAGTCCCTCCCAGCATGTGTACATAGTGTATATATGTATATGTATATACCTGTATACATGTAAGATATGTAAAACTCCTGAGAAGGTCACAGCTTTAATATATAAGATGCTTATCTACTTCAATAGTAGTTTGCATAGGAAAATGTCATTCTTTCTGTATCCACAGGTGCAACTTAAAGAAGTCGTCGAAGGTCTTCCTGGTAAAATGAATACTGAATTAACAGAACCCAGGTTGTACCTGAGTGTTGGACAGAGACAATTGGTGTGCCTTGCCAGGGCTATTCTCCAGGAAAAATCGGATATTGATTATTGACAAAAGCCACATCATACGTGGATCCAAGGTATGGAACTGAGCTCCAGGAAATCTTGAATCTAACTTGTAAATGTGTTAAATAAAAAAACATTTAGTGATGCTTAGAAATGTTTCTAAGTGCTTTTGGCCTCATGGATATCAATTAATTCCAGAAAACAAAGGAAGAAATCAAGACATCTTATCATATATGGTGTTAAAGTTGTTATGAGGCATCCTAAGAGAGCTAGAGTCCTAGAAACAGCTCCTGATAGTTTCAAGCAATTTTGAGGGAGGACTATTTTCCATCATATTATAAAAAATAGTAAATTTCTAAATAAGTGTTTTTAGACTTAGTTTTTTTTTTTTTTTTAGGAACAAACTATATGTTAAAGTAATGATTTTTCAAAGCATTATAAAAATACTGTATGATGTTTTTAAGTCTTAGGTCTGTTTCTCCTGTCTTTCAAACTAAATCAACTTTTTTTTTTAATAGAACTGATGAGTTAATACAAAAAAATATTCATGAGAAATTTGCCCAGAGCACTGTGCTAACCATCACAAACAACTTGAGCACCATTATTGACTATGAATGGATAACGGTAAGACCCTCACCACTTCAGTTGTTTCCATTTATGTTAAGTTTTTAACTCATCCTTTCTTGTAAAACTTGATAGGAACCTCTAGTGATTTAATTTTCTCTTAGTTTCTCCTCTCATTCCTGAAAATTATTCAAGTACTTAGCTATACTTTCAGAATGTGCTATTAAATAATATATCCAATAATCTTATATTTTCATATTAAAAGTTTATTTTAATTTTCATTTTTAAGGTGGCCAACCATAAAAATATTCCAAACCCAAGCTATAGCTCCATATTTCAAGGAGATAGAACACAGTCATTTTCACTGTGTTGCAGTTGTTTCAGCATTTTTTGATTCCCTTAATCAAGAAATAAGCCTTTCATTTAGATTACCAGGAGGTTGTTGGCTAAGTTTGCAGAATTTCTTAGCTGTTTCTTTCAGAGGGGAGTCCATGAGAAGAACAGGCCTACTGATAAAAACAGTATTTCAATCAAAATAATTTAATATAGGAAATTTGCTACATAAGAATTAGAGGGCTAGAGAAATGAAGTGAAACACTGGGGTTATGATTTTAGGAAACAGCTACTGTGGTGTTGGATAAGACTCTTGAGAGTCCCTTGGACTGCAAGGAGATCCAACCAGTCCATCCTAAAGGAAATCAGTCCTGAATATTCAGGACTGATGAAGCTGAAACTCCAAATACTTTGGCTACCTAATGCAAAGAACTGGCTCATTTGAAAATACCCTGATACTGGGAAAGATTGAGGGCTGGAGGAGAAGGGGATGACAGAGGATGAGATGATTGGATGGCATCACTGATGCAATGGGCATGAGTTTGAGTAGGCTTTGTGGGTTGGTGATGGACAGGGAGGCCTGGCATGCTGCAGTCCATGGGGTCACAAAGAGTCAGACATGACTGAGCAACTGAACTGACTGATCCTTCTGGTAAATTTCTATAGTCTCAAGTGTTTCTCTTTTGGTCAGTGTCTATGTACAGATCTTTAAAGTAGTTTTATAAAGCAATATACAACCCAGCCCCTCCCTACATTTCTAGTTTTGTCCCACTCTGTTCTCCATCCTTCCTTTACAGCTAAAAGATGTTGATGGTCTTTACTTCTCCAAATGCTCTCTCACAGTTGTGCCCTCTTGACTGTAGGTGTCTGAAACTAGGTTGCCTGCTGTGGAAATAGTAAGAAGGTTGGATTTGGGGTCAGTAAGGAAGTCAGTTGAACATGGGATTTGAGGGGAGAGAGAGGAGTTGATGCAGGTTCCTGGGTGTGCAGATTGAGTGTCTGGGTGATGAAGATGGAGGGATAAAGAAATAAAAGTGTTCTTTTTGGAGCCTGTCACCTTTGTGATGACTGACCTTTTTTTCATGAATGGACCTTGCCCTTTACTGTGGAGCTGCCCATCCCACTCCTGTGCTGGGAGACCTTCAGTTTAGAGCTCCCTGATTGAGATCATCAGTGATGTCACAGGGAGGTCCCTACAGGAGGTGTAAACTTGGCCACTTGTTTACATCTTGGTCTGAGATGGTTGTGGCTGCTCACTCCTCTTGTAGGAATGGCAGGATTAGACCCAAAGGGACACAGGAGACATGCATCCCCCTCTTCAGAGGTGGGGATTGTCCTGTGTGTTCCATTCTCCCCAGGTGTAAACCTTGTAGTTTGTTCTAGAACTTCTGATTACCAGTCGGCTTTCAATTCAGCAAAACATCACAAATAATGTTCTTTCTCAAACCTTTGATTTTCGATGCAATCTTATTTTTATTGCTTGCTTTAGAAATACAGATATATGTTATTTTATTGCACTTCCCAGATACTACATTTTTATAAATTGAGAGCTTGTCACAACACTGTGTTGAGCAAGTCTATGCACGCCATTTTTCCAGCAGTATTTGCTCATTCTTTGTCTCTGTGTTACCTTTTGATAATTCTCACTATGTGTCAAACTTTTTCACTATCATTACATTTGCTCTGGTGATCTGTAACTTCAGTGATCTTTTATGTTACTACTATGTTACAATGACTTACTGAAATCTCTTATGATGGTTAGTATTTTTTGACAATATATTGTTTTAAGGTTAAGGTCTGTGCATTGTTTTCTCAGACATAATGCTATTGCACACTTGATAGGCTAGTGAAGTGTAAACATAACTTCTGTATGCTCTGGGAAACCAGAGCATTCATATGACTCACTTTACTGTGATATTCACTACATTCTGGTGTTCTGGAACTGAACCCCTTGTAGCTACAAGGGATGCCTGTACCTTATTCCTTTCTGGAAAGCAGGTGATTGTCATTTTGAAAGCTTTAATATGGACGTAAAGGACTGATGCTGAATCTGAAGCTTCGATTCTTTAGCTACCTGATGCAAAGAACTGACTCATTAGAAAAGACCTGATGCTGGGAAAGATTGAAAGCAGAAGAGAAGGGGACAACAAAGGATGAGATAGTTGGATGGCATCACTGAGTCGATGGACGTGAGTTTGAGCAAGTTCTGGGTGTTGGTGTTGCAGCCTGGAGAGCTGCAGTTCATGGAGTCACAAAGAGTTGGACAAGACTGAGTGACTCACTGAACTGAATATGGATATAAACAGTCAATCTGTTGCAAACCCTAATCTTCCAGAGGGTGGGTGACTGGCTTCATGGAGGGGATGGGGAATTAACAGATACTGATGAAGGACATAACTGACAGTGTTTTCACCATAAAGTCTTGTCACTGCAAGTGCTAAGGTGTAATAATTACATTTGGTTGCACTGGTGAATACTTCTGCCCAAAGATAGATGGATATAGTTTTCTATTCTATTTTTAATTGAATCTAATCTATAAAAATATATTTTTGTTATAAAAAAGCAATAAATGTGCAAGGTAGAAATTGGAAAATAAATGAAACTCTCATAAAGGAAAGATTACAAAATACTACCAGAAAGTAACAGTTGTATAGTTCTATAATATTGTTTGGATAACATTAGAGCTAGTTTAATAATTAGTTTTATGCAAAACAGAATGTTTCATCACCAGAATTTTTATATGTTCTTTAAATTCCCCATGTCATTAATTCTCCACAAAACAGTTTTAGTAGCTGTATAAAATTTCATCATATAGTTAATCTCATACTTAGTATATCTATGTATTTCCAAAATGTCACTTTTATAAAAAAATCTTGAAATAATTATATGGGTATGGTTTTGTTCACTGTAAGTAAATCAGAGGAAGGGATTGTTGAGAAACAACTGCAACCTAGTTAATAGTTTTGTTTATGTGTTGACTCTCCAAAGGATTTACCCAGTTTTGGTTCAAAGCACCATTAATGTGTTAGGCTTAGAATTCTATTTCACAAAGATGTTCTCCCAATTTTAAGTTTATTAAACATGATGAAGTCATTAATGATAGCCAATGTAATCTTCCTTACTTTCTCTGTTGCCACAAAACAGTGGAGCAAGACAGACAGATTAGAAATGATCTGTATCCTAATACTGACCACTGTCTCTGTGTTAGAGGGCTCTTCCTGTAGTTTTTCAGATTAGCTGGGTGCTCATGACCTGCTTTCTATGCAGCCAGTAGTATTCTTCCCTCCAGTCCCTGCTCACTGCAGTCTTCATCTCTCTCAGATTATCCCTGGTAACATGAGCAAAGGAAGCATGTGAAAATATGCCATTGCTCTAACAGTGTTGTTTTCTGTGGTCAGTATTTTCACTTTCTGCAGTTACAAAATTCTCTGGAACTGAATGATGAAGAACCAAAACTAGAGCTGAGATACTCAGATCCCACACTTTCTGTTTATAGTCTATCTTATGGTTTTATATATTTTATGTTTCCTCCTCAGCTCAAAACTCTTCTTTGAATTTTTCTCACATAAATGAAAACCAGAAACTGTTGTAACATCCCCACCTGAAAAGCACAAAAAAAGCTCATCCCTAACAAGAGTTTTATTTGAATTCTAATTTTCACCTTCATGGAACTTTTCTTTCACTAGCTTACAAGGATGAAGTTAGAACATTTTTTGAAGAGAAAAGCTCCTTCAAAAAATACTCCAAGAGATTTCATTCAGGTTTTCAAAGGAAAGATAACTAATGTGTGGATAGAAAGCATAGTCAGGGAGAAGAAGAAATACTTTATAATGAGGGCTGTTTACATGTAAAAGCAGTAGCTTTGGAAGAGCGGCTGTGGAGACTGTCATCTTGACCCAGCCTTCATCCTTCCCCTCGTGAGATAATAATTTATTATTTCAAAACCTAAGAAAGGATTTAGAGTTAATACTTGCCACATTGTCCAGTCACTGAAACACTCACAGGCACCCATTTTACCAATGAGGGACCCACCTTCCAGGGTTGGACAACAGTCCTTGTGTCATCACCTGGCAACCAGAGACAGAGGTCTGACACTCAGATCTTCCATTTGGAACTCTACTTGTTGCTAAGTGATATCTGTCTCTGTTGTTTGCCATCACTTCCTGACATCTTTCTTATTAGGCTTTTCCTCTATCCTCTCCTGCCCCCACCTCTCCATGCACTCACCCACCTCTCCCTGCACTCATCTTTATCACTGATGGCATACTGCCAATGAAAATGAATCAAATTATCTTGCAGTGAGTCCATTTCATTTCTATGTCCAGGACAGCTACTGGGACTATCTGCACATAAACAGGCTTGAAAAACATATTTTCACTGAGTTTATGTATCTGACTGACTCATTCAATATAATGTGTTTTTACTTAACCTACTAGAGTTTGATAAGCAACTCAAGATTGGGGTTCCTTCAGAGATCCTGGGGTTCCAGGGATTGTCAACATGCCAACTTGCATATGTGGTTGAGTTTATAGTTTAACTTAGGTTACAGGAATAGTGGGGACAGTGGGAAATTATAGGAGCCTTTTCTTATAAAGGATGTTAAAATAAAAATTCAAAATTATACCTATTTTTCTGTACATAAAGAGAATTTGCATTTGCTTTACATTTATTTGCTCTGAAATATCTAAAATCTTTGATCAAACCAGTAAATGTAAAGTCTAAGTTGGTAAAATTCTATTTCTGGCCTTTTCTCAGTCTTTGTCCCATCTTAGATCTTGTGGCCCCTGACGTGAGCATTGGCTTTTAAGTTTGATTAGGTCCCATTTGTTTTTGCTTTTATTTCTTTTGCTTTGGGAGAGTGATCTAAGGCAATATTGCTTCAATTTATGTCAAAGAGTTTTCTGTCTGTGTTTTCCTTTAGTGTTATAGTGTCCAGTCTTATGTTAGGTCTTCAAACCATTTTGAGTTTATTTTTGTGTGAGGTGTGAGGGAGTGTTCTAATTTCATTTATTTCCAGGTGTCCAGCTTTCCCAGAACTATTTACCAAAGAAATTGTTTTTTTCTCCCATTCTTGCCTAATATTTCATAGATTAATTGACCACAGAGGTGTGGAGACCAATGTTTTAAAACTGCAGTTTTTCTCCTTCAACATTAGGAAGAGCAGTTATGTTCTATTATGCTCTGCTTAAGTAATCTTTACATTCAGGGTATCTAAATTGGCATGCCAAGTTACAGAACATTTAAGTTATTATGTGGATGAGACAGATTCAGTTACTCTTGGGTTCTTGAGAAGCTGCCCTTAGCAATGATTCACAGTAGTAAACAAAAGATTAATAGGAAAATGGCATTTATGAGACTTAATAAATGTTTCCAGGTAAATACAAAGGATGAAATTAACTGGAGTACCTAGATGTGGAAAAAGAACCCATGTCTTGTTTAGAGTTCCAGCATATTCTCTTCTTTTTAAAAAATTAATTTTATTTATTTTTGACTGTGCTAGGTCTTCCTTGCTGTGTGGGCTTTTCTCTAGTTGCAGCAAGTCGGGGCTACTCTTCATTGCAGTGTGCAGACTTCTCATTGCATAGCTTCCCTTGCTGCAGAGCATGGGCTCTAGGCATGTAGGCTCAATAGTTATGGCTCCCAGGCTCTAGAGCACAGGCTCTATAGTTATGGAGCATGGTCTTAGTTGCTGTGTGACATGTGGGATCTTTCTGGACCCAGGGATCAGACACATGACTCCTGCATTGGCAGGGAGATTCTTTTACCACTGAGTCATCAGGAAAGCCCATCCCACATATTATCTTAAAATATATTTATTCTAAATATGACCCTAAATGAAGAGTTAAATACCACATAGCATCAGAGCAGTTTTTATAGTTATATCATTTGAGCCAATTGTTTCAAACACTTATTTCCTCTCCAGAACCATTAACCAAAGTCACTAATAAGTAGAAAGGCAGAGTTAAGAGCCTCTTCCTCTCACTTTCAATTTCTTTTTTTTTTCAATTTCAAATTAGCAGACTTACCAATGAGCAACAAAAGGGGTGAAATGCAGGCAGCCGAAGAAAGAAAGAGAAACAAGGAAAGAAAGATGGTTTGTGAAAACAGATTCAGATCCTAGGCAGTTCAAGTTGGGCTGGCCCCTGTGTGCTCTGTAGGCCATGATCACTGGAATTTGAAGCTCAATTTCTTACTTGCTTTTTCAGTTCGGTTTGGTCACTCAGTCGTGTCCAACTCTTTGCGACCCCATGAATCACAGCATGCCAGGCCTCCCCTGACCATCACCAACTCCCGGAGTTCACTCAGACTTGCATCCATCGAGTCAGGGATGCCATCCAGCCATCTCATCCTCTGTTGTCACCTTCTCCTCCTGCCCCCAATCCTTCCCAGCATCAGAGGCTTTTCCATTGAGTCAACTCTTCTCATGAGGTGGCCAAAGTACTGGAGTTTCAGCTTCAGCATCATTCCTTCCAAAGAAATCCCAGGGTTGATCTTCAGAATGGACTGGTTGGATCTCCTTGCAGTCCAAGGGACTCTCAAGAGTCTTCTCCAACACCACAGTTCAAAAGCATCAATTCTTCGGCGCTCTTATCCAAAGAGAAAATTGGTTTTAGCAATTTCTTCTGTGCAGAACAGTTCTGAAAAAGCTGCTTATGTACCAGCTCTTTTTCCAGCCTTCCACTCAGAAGAATAAACTATAACCACATTCAATTTCAAGAAGCATCTCAACCTCTCAGACAAGGGATTCTGCTTCTCTTAGCAGCTGACATAATCCAGGACCCTAAAGAAATCCCAGAAGCATTTACTTTTTCCCCAAATATTGCTTGGATTGTCAAATCAACTTGACCATTAATTTCTTGTTAGGGCACTGCCCTCTGGTTTGTGTGTCATCAACTTACTTTTTAGATAAATGGACCTTAATTTTCTTGAATCAAGATATTTCCCAACTCTGTATATCTTTATAAATTGCCTCAAAGCTCAGAGCCTGATAGCTAAAAGCACTAACTAATGACAACAATCCCAAATGCTCTGGGCAGAATACAAAACGCTACAGAGTGCAGGTAATCCTAGTCTAAAACTTTCATTTTCTTCATTTCCTATAACATGATAATATTAAAAGGTTGGGTTAGGCCTTTGTCTGCCTAGTAAAGCAAGGTAATCAAACCATTTAAACACCAGGCAGTCCTATCACCGAAACAGATTCTCTCTATTCTCCCTGACCTGCCCCTTTTGAAATATTGTCTGAGTTATAACATGTTACTGGGAGACATTGTGTGCTAATAGGTTTCTTCTGCTGTTAACAGGTGTTTGTTTCAGGGAGACGGAAAGAATCTGGTCGGCCATATGATTTGCTGCAAGATAGAGACAGCCAGTTTTACAAGATGGTACAACAACTAGGTGAGGCCAAGGCTTCTGCCCTCACTGAAAGAGCAAAACAGGTGAGCCTGCTGTGGGGAGTTGTAATTAAAGCTTGTCTCCAAGGTTCACCGTTCAAACCTCCACCAGGGATCTGATAAGAGGCACTCTGTACCCTTATAAGCCTCCAGAGAGAAAGCTCCAAGACTAGGGTCTTAACAACAGGTGGCAGGTAGAAGGTGGGTCTGCTGAGAATCTGCAATAGTGATGGTGGTGGTGTGCCGTGTGTGTGCACTCTTCTATGTTCATGCACCTGTGCCTGAGAGAGGATATGTCAGATAGGACTTTCCACAGTTTTGGAGTCTAGCTTCAGATTCTCATGGAGCACAGAACACTAATTTTTCAGACCCTTTACATTCATTCTGATTGATGCTCAGAACATTTATGAAGCAAATTCTGTCAAAGGATATCCAGAAATTTGAGAACTGGAGAAGGTCCTGCTTGGCATGTCCTCATTTCTAAGGAGTATTGAGATGAGACAGTGATGGAGGGAACTTAGACCACATTTCAGATAAAGCTTTCATACAGAAGTACTGAAGATACTGGGACATATTTTCTTTGAGAAATATTTTAAATAACACACAAATAATCTTCTACTTACAAGTGAAAACCTAGGAAATGCACAAAACTATGAAAAAGGAAAAATACACCCATAATTTAATATCCAGAGATAAATTTTCAATGGGAAGTCTCATAGCATGCAGCTGAAAGCACAGAGCTGGCTGAAGAGGAGACAGAGTTGGAGCTCATGCTTAGGTTTAGGGACAAGGAAGTCTGTGTTCTGAACTTTTTATAAATACTTGTGTGCAAATGTTGAGAAACTGAACAAATAACTATATTTTTACGCTTGAAATTCAGAGTGCTTTCATCTACTAGAGTGTCTCCCAGTCAGAGCTTCCCTCCTGAGACTGAGAGTGCCAGGAGTCTTGTAAACCCATTTGCTCTTTTGACCTTACTCATTTGACATCAAAAGAGATGTACTCACTTATGTGTCAAAGTCTTCATTTAAAAACTATGTTATCATTATATATTATTAAGACATTGAATAATGAGAAATAGATCACAGAACATTAGGTAGGTCAAGATAGCATAAGATAATAGGATTCAACACCCTCATTTTGCAGGTGAGGAAACTAAAACCCCTTAGAAGAAAGGTGGCCCTGTGTATATAACTAGTATTAAGCTACTTTGCAGCAGACTCAGAATTAGAAATCTGTTCTTTCAGTGAATGTTTTAAATCAAGTGTAACATACATATGGAAGCAGATATAGGTCATAGAATTAGAAATCTTGTATTCCTGGTCTAGTAATCCTGCACCTACTCTAATAATATTAATGGTAGAGTCACATTTGTGTAGTTCTTTATCATTTATTTTACATTGTTCTCACATGTATGATTTCACTTAATCTCATGATGGTCCATTTTTATCCACGTCATGGATGAGATTGGATCCGGGCTCACCTAAGTTCACAGAGTTGGTCCAGGGAGCAGAGGGGCAATTGCTGGGGGAGGCTGAGTGCTGCCCTAGGTACTGTGCTCTGTGTTGAGTCTAAGAACCCTGCTCCTTTCATTTAGTAGCCAAGGTGGGGCCATCACCCAAGTTCATAGAGTGGCAGAACCTCACTCTTGGATTTCAGTCCTATCCTTGGGTCAGGTCACCTCTGCTGCTGCTGCTAAGTTGCTTCAGTCATGTCTGACTCTGTGTGACCCCCATAGATGGTAGCCCACCAGGCTCCCCGTCCCTGGGATTCTCCAGGCAAGAACACTGGAGTGGGTTGCCATTTCCTTCTCCAATGCTTGAAAGTGAAAGTGAAATTGCTCAGTCATGTCCAGCTCCTAGCGACCCCATGGACTGCAGCCTACCAGGCTCCTCTGTCCATGGGATTTTCCAGGCAAGAGTATTGGAGTGGATTGCCATTGCCTTCTCCATCAGATCACCTCTACAGAAATGCATTGCTTGATTCCCATTCCAGTTGAATATCTTCTTGGCATTATTTCTGCATATTCTGCATCCCCTTAGGTAAACTGTCAGATTATCAATTTTTTGAATGTGCAAGCATCAGATGTCAATGCATTGTTCAGAGCTATAACACTGGGAGCATTAGCCTAAATCAACAAGCTTTTCACTAATAGAACAGAATTCATTCATTTGAAAAGAAAACTCAATGTCTGAGGAAAGGTGCTTCTAAGTCACATTTCTTTTTAAAATACATAGATCAGGTGAGCTGATGACTGACCCTTTCAGATGATCTGATGATCCATGAAATATTATAGAAAGTACCTTTTAGATACATAAAGCTGAAGGGGCATTAGTTTGCTAGGGCTGCCATACAAAGACCACAGAGTATGTGACTTAAACAACAGAAATGTATTTCCTCACAGCTCTGGAGGCTATAAATCTGAGGTCAAGGTGTCGGTAGGGTTGGTTTCCTCTGAGGTCTCTCTCCTTGGCTTGGGGACACCATCTTCCCTCTGTGTCTCACATGGTGTTCCCTCTGTGCGTGCATGTGTCCTGATCTCCCTCCTCTTATAAGAACTCCAGTCTATTGGGGCCCACCTGTAGGGACTTCATTTTAACTTTATTACCTCTTTAAAGACGTCTCCAAATACAGTCACATTCTGAGGTACTAGGGGGTTTAGGACTTCAACATGTAAAATTGGAGGGGACACAGTTCAGCTCAAACAAAGAGTAAATGCCTGTCATCCATTCTGTCCTGTGATAAAGCAGATCTGGTTGAGGCTTTATGAAGTTTCTTTTGTTTCCAGTGTGTAACAGAGGTGTCAATTTGTGTATTCATGAAATCACCTAATAGAGCCCCAAAGTTATAAAACCCTCACATCTTAGCTCTAGGAGCCTGAGTCAGTTTGAATAGCTGGAGGAGGTGCTTAGCATCCATGTGGCTTTGTGTCCCCCAAGGTCTCTGAGCCTCAGGTCCTCACCTATATGTAGAGCAGAGATTACAGCCTTGCCGGCTTCTTCAACTTATTACGGGGATCAGATGAAAGAGCACATGCTTACGTACTTTGAGAATGTAGAGCATTTTACAGTGTAAAAGTGTGATCAAAATTTAAAAGGCCATAGACAGAAGCCTTGCCTCCCAATAATTAAAAAAATATATACCCATAGTTCTTCTAAGTAACTTTAGAGACTCTAAATCAGGGGTCCCCAGCCTCTGGACTGAAGACTGGTACTGCTCCATGGGCACACAGCAGGAGGTGAGTGGTGGGCAGAGGAGCAAAGCTTCATCTGCTGCTCCCCATCACTTACATTACCCCTGAACCTCCCCTATTCCCCTCCCACCCCCTGTTCTGTCTGTGGACAACTTGTCTTCCATGAAACTGGGTCCCTGGTGCCAAAAGTTGGGGGACACTGCTCTAATTAAAACAAATTTTTAATAATGAGTTTTAAAACATATGATAAATCTACTGCTAGAAAATTTAAACACTTTTTAAATATAAATTTTATTTTATTTTTTCCAGATTTATAACTTACGCTTTATTTAATTTTTTTTTAACGTTACAATACTGTATTGGTTTTGCCATACATTGACATGAATCAGCCATAGGTGTACACGATCTCCCAATGCTGAAGCCCCTCCCACCTCCCACCCCGTATCATCCCTCTGGATCATCCCGTGCACCAGCCCCAAGCATCCTGTATGCTGTATTGAACATAGACTGGCGCTTCATTTCTTACATGATAGTATACATGTTTCAGTGCCATTCTCCCAAATCATCCCACCCTCCCCCTCTCCCTCAGAGGCCAATAGTCCGTTCTATACCTCTGTGTCACTTTGTTGTCTCACATAGTGGGTCATCATTACTATCTTTCTAAATTCCATATATATGTGTCAGTATACTGTATTGGTGTTTTTCTTTTTAATTGGAGGTTAAAAATTTATGAACAAAAAGTAAATCACTTTGCATTCCTGTCATCACAAGTTCTTCCACCAGGTGGAGCCCCAGCCCCACTCTTGACTGTTCTGTTGACATGTTCTGTGTATCAGGAAGAACTTGTGAATATGTGGTCTTCCTGTTTTTAAACACAAATGATAGTTGTTCTTTCCATTTTTCATTTAATATTGTATCTCAGATTATATCAGTGCATACAATTATCTCATTCTTCTTAATGGCTACATGGAGTCATGCTTTCTCCATTTTCTACTCCTTACTTTCATACTTGTCAATCAGAGTTTATAAAATATAGAGATTACAACCTGATATTAACATCCAGATTTGTTCTGCTCGTTTAATGTGTGAAAATGAGAAACCCTTGGGCAGACAGTATTAATAGATTTCCCAGTATCTTTGTCACCTTGTTTGTAATTTACCCCCAGGCTTTGAGTCAGTAAAATGATTTTACTTATCAGTTAATTCTAGTGATAAAACATATTTGTGAATCAGAATGATCAGAACTCAAGTGTATCTACAGGTTGTTGGCGTTAAGTCTAGTCCTACTGAGGGTTTAAACGAGGCTACTTCCTCCATAGAATAAATATACCCCTGGTTTTTAAATTGTGCCTCCACTCATGATATGATCTGCTTCATGTGAAGAAGTGAACCTAGAAATGTGTTGCCTTAGAAGGACTTGAAAGCTCTTAAATATTTGTTTTTGTCTTCTTCTCCCCTCAGGTGTACTCTGAAAGGAAATAGCCGGATATTATCCACAGTGACCGTGTGATTATGAATATTTTCAAAGGACAGCCCTCAGCCTCAACAACTTTTGAGTCAATGTTGTGGTTCTACCATGAGTTCATGCCTATTCCAAAGGCATTTTTCCAATATATTTTTGCACTGCATACATTTTATTGTACCTTTTACACACCAGCAACAAATATTTTCATATTACAAGATGTTAATCTAATTTTTTCCCCTCAACTTCACTTGGTGACTTCAAGCTCTTGCAAAAGGATTTATTATGTTTATTTATATGTTATACTATTTTCTTTCTTATCCAAGTCCAGAGATGGATTTGGATAAAAGCCTATAAATATCAATAAAATATATCTCCCAGGTTTTCTGTCTTGAGAGACTCCAGAGCCAAACTGATTTTCTAAGATTTGAGACAAAGTTGTCACAGATTTTTTTTTGACTGTTCCCAAAATTACATATTACTTTGCAATTATATCAGGGGTTCTGTTTACTGAAGACTGTGTGAGGTTGCCTTTTGTGTCACCACTTCCTTTAACAGTACATTAACTGAGAATTTCCAGATGTTCAAGCTGGATTTAGAAAGGCAGAGGAAACAGAGATCAAATTGCCAACATCTGTTAGATCATTGAAAAAGCAAAGAGTTCCAGAAAAACATCTACTTCTGCTTTATTGACTATGCCAAAGTCTTTGACTGTGTGGATCACAGAAAACTCTGGAAAATTCTTCAAGATATGGGAATACCAGACCACCCTGACCTGCCTCCTGAGAAATCTGATCAAGAAGCAACAATTAGAACTGGACATGGAACAACAGACTGGTTCCAAATTGGGAAAGGAGTATGTAAAGGCTGTATGTTTTCACCTTGCTTATTTAACTTATATGCAGAGTATATCATGAGAAAACGCTGGGCTAGATGAAGCACAAGCTGGAATCAAGATTGCTGGGAGAAATATCAATAACCTCAGATATGCAGATGACACCACCCTTATGGCAGAAAGTGAAGAGGAACTAAAAAGCCTCTTGATGAAAGTGAAAGTGGAGAGTGAAAAGTTGGCTTAAAGCTCAACATTCAAAAACGAAGATCATGGCATCCGGTCCCATCACTTCATGGCAGATAGGTGGAGAAACAGTAGAAGCTGTGACAGACTATGCAGCTGGTGACTGCAGCCATGAAATTAAAAGATTCTTGCTCCTTGGAAGAAAAGTTATGACCAACCTATACAGTTTATTAAAAAGCAGAGACATTACTTTGCTGACAAATGTCCGTCTAGTCAAGGCTATGGTTTTTACAATAGTCATGTACGGATGTGAGAATTGGACTATAAAAAAGCCAAGTGCCAAAGAATTGATGAATTTTGAACTGTGTTATTGGAAAAGACTCTTGAGAGTCCCTTGAATTGGAAGGAGATCCAACCAGTCCATCCTAAAGGAAATCAGTCCTGAATATTCATTGGAAGGACTAATGCTGAAGCTGAAACTCTAATACTTTGGCCACTTGATGTGAAGAATTGACTCATTGGAAAAGACTCTGATGCTGGGAAAGATTGAAGGCGGTTGGAGAAAGGGACGACACAGAATGAGATGGTTGGATGGTATCACGGACTAGATAGACATGAGTTTGAGTAAGCTCCAAAGGTTGGTGATGGACAGGAGTCCTGGCATGTTGGTGTCCATAGATTTGTAAAGAGTTGGACACAACTGAGCAACTGAACTGACTATCCATTTTCCACTCAAAGACTTCTGGTTAAAATACTGCAGAGAAAACTAATAAGAGAAACATACAAAACATGTAGTTTATGTGACATTATAGATGAGCGAGGTATCACCCTCCAAAAAGAAAATATGATTAAATACAGAAGGACAATATTATATGCTCTTCTCCTGTGTCTCCTGCATTACAGATAGATTCTTTCCTGCTGAGTCATTGGCTGCTGCTGCTAAGTTGCTCCAGTCGTGTCCGACTCTTCTCGACTGCATGGACTGCTGCCTACCAGGCTCCTCCATCCATGGGATTTTCCAGGCAAGAGTACTGGAGTCGGATACCATTGCCTTCTCTATGAGCCACTGGGGAAGCCCTCTGAAAGTGAATGAAGAGAAACATGCTTTCTCAAAGTAGGAACCCTTCCAGAGGATTTGCTAATGAAGGACCGATGTGTTCTAGACTGTCTTCTAGATAGAGGATTTTTTTTTCACATTAAAAAAAATTGTGGTTAAGTATATATAACATAAAATTTGCCATATAACTATGTTTAAACATACAATTCAGTGGCATTATTCACATTCACAGTGTTGTGCAGCCATCATCGTTTGAGTAACTTTTGGTAATTATGTGCTTCCTATTCAGTGTGTTGTTTCTGCAGAGTCATTTTGGTATGTTTCATTTTGCTAGGAGTGGATCTGTTTTCTGTGAGTTTTAAGCTTGATTGGCATAAATGTATTCACAGTATCTTATATGTTTAATCTGTGTAGCATATTTCTTTTGGCTTTTAATTTTCTTTGCACTTTCTCTTTTTTATGAAGTATCTTCTGTAACTTTTTCCTATTTTCAAACAATCAACTTTTTGCTTGATTGATGCTTTCTGTTTTTTCCTAGTTCATCATATCATTCTTTCTTTCCTTCAACTGTTCCTTTACTTTGAGAATTTTTTTCTCTAAATTCTTAAATTGGAAACAGATGAATAATGTCATTATTTTTCTAATACAAGTATATAAAGCCATTGTTTTTTTCTGAGATCCACCTTAACTGCAACCTGCAAGTTTTGATACTTACCACCAATCAATAGCCATAGTATTATGTATTTTGAATTCCTAATTTAATTCATTAGCTGTATCTTTTACCCATGAGTTATTCATAAGTATAATGTTGTCTGAATTTCAAATGCTAATGGATTTTTTTCTATTAGATTGAAGCATGTTGAACTGCTAACATTCAGTTTTTATAAGCTATAAAATGGCACTTTCATATGGTCCAACATAATAGTTTTCTTTTATTACTATAGAACTTAATTCCATTTTGGTCAGACAATGTTAGAGTGTAGATTTTAAACCAAAGATAAATATGTTCACACAATAAGTCCTTGTTTCTACCATTTTGTATTTTATTTGGGGTTTTAAAATGTTATAAATACGTGTGTAACCAGTAATTTTCAAATAAAAGTCTTGCCTGAGTACTGGAATATTTTCTGAGTACGTGTTGCAGGCTGGTTCTCAGGGATGCAGTCTCAGATGGAGTTTAGTGCTGGGATGTGTATTGGGGGTGCCCTTGGGGTCAACACTGTGGAATCAGGAGGGAAGAAACAGAGTAGGACAGAGGAAGGATCAGGCTGCATCACTGGCCAGACAAACTGAGCTGACCCCACAGGGGTCTGGAGTGATGATGACCCTTCAGGGCTGTCCTGACACGCCCACTGGCCAGGCCTTTATGCGTCTCCGTGGATGGGTCAGTGCACATGGGCTGCCCCCAGAGGGGCTAGTGGTTTAAGGTTACCCACTGGTAGCACTTACAGCAGCTGGACAACAAGTCCTTCAAGGGAGGTCAGGACAGCACGTCTCCGTATCCTCCCATGGCATGTGTCACAGATCCAGATGTTGAGTAATAAGGGTATACTGTGGAGGAAACTCTTGATGACTGATATTTAAGTCAAAATGATGACTTAGTGATTCTCCTCAATGCCCTCTGGTCTAAAAACCAGAGGAGAAGGTCCATAAAGAAGAGAAATCCTCATTCTCTAGGGTCAGCCCAGTTGTCACCTCTTCCAAGAAGTCACCTTAAGATCAATCATCATCCTAGGTAACTCGTATTTCTGTAGGACCCTGAGTGCCTCTCGTTTGTTAAACTGAACCATGCTTGGTTAGTGTCCTGTTGTCACCATCCTGAGAAACGTCATCTGTAGACAAGGGGCCTGTTCTTTCCATTGTGCACTGGGTCGTCTAAATCATGGAGTCTGCCCTGACTATAAGTGTTCACATGTGGTCTGCTTTCTCACTAAACGAAGTGAGAAACCACTTGGAACTGTGCCCTATTCACTTTTTAATTACATCTTCCAGCACAGTATCTATCACATAGAGGGTGCTCAGTAAATGTTTGCTGTATGAATAAATGATGACCGAGAACACAATTTTCTACTCAACTTTATAATTTTGAAATTTTAACAGGTAGCCTGGGATAACAGAAAGCCCTGGTTTTGGAGTCAGCCACACGGATCTGTCTGTCAGTTCTTTCTCGGCTCCTCACTAGCAGTGTGGACACCCAAAGAATGTACTGTCCAGAGTGGGACACTTGAGAGTTAAAGGAAACCGATAACCAGTCAGAGTGCCAGGACAATAAACTGGCACTATCCTTGACAAAATGGGCTCTGGACACACCCTACAGTCATGTAACCATAGTTACATGCTTGAGTAAGTGTCTTACCCTCTGAATCTCACCTTCTTTGTCTGGGTAATGAATCTAATTCCTGCTCTTGAACCATTGCTTTGGTTGGGATGATGAATGGACCAAGGACATTCAAAGACACAGGGTGGAATCATTGACCTTGGTGATTCTTAATCACCAGGAGAAAAAAAAGTAGGATGGGAATGGATGAAGGAGGTTTGTAGACTGTAGAAGGTGTATTTGAGGAGGTCCTCATCTGATGGGCTAAACCAGACTGTTCATCCTTCACATGTAATTAAAATGACACAAGCACACAGGAAGGAGCACAAGCTCTGGAGTCAGCCTTCTAGGGACAAATTCAGGCTTCTCTGAACACTGACTGGGTTTGGATACAAAATCTGCTACCTGCTAATCATGGGCTTTTAAGGTTGGAAGCCCATTGTGCTTCAGTGTCTTTATCTGAAGGTTGTGATAGGGATTGTACAATTCTCAAAGGGCTGTTGCCAAGATTAACTATGACAGTGATGCTCACAGTGCAGTCTATGCACTAATGCCAGTCCCTGAACTCTTTGCAACTAGATGTTAAAGAAGTAAAGGAAATTTAAGAAAGCCAAAAACACACAGCCATCAGCTATTGCTGTGACATCCACATTTAGGATGGGTGGGATCCTGAACAGGCCAGAGACCAGTGTGAGTGTTGCACTTGAAAGGAGAGGCACACGTGGCTGAGCTGTACACTATCCATGCTCAGTGGTTCAGTGACTAGGTGGAAGTGGGCTGAAAATGTAAAATTAAATAAAATTGATTCTTACCCCCAGGCAGGTGAGAAACATTGCTTTTGAACAATGCTTAATATGTGATTAGCTGCCAATCAGTACTACCCTCTCCAGGATTACCCTCTTTATTAACTGTTACCATCATATTCATGTCTAAAATTATACCATATGGGCTTTCAAAAGACCCTACCATACATTATCAATGTTTTTAATAGCATTAAAAAGTTGGAAGTAAATTCCTGTTCAAGTGTAGAGGGATTTTTTTTCAAGTCTAAAAACAATACTGTGCATATATTTATGCTGATTCTATTCTTGAATCAGCAGCATGGTCCTAATGTTGAAGAAGGTCCCTAGAAACACCACAGGCCACTTTAAAACCCTCCAGACTTTTCTTTTTAAGCACAAGGTTTTGTGTGTAAGCTGTTAATTTTCCTTTAAATATAAAATATGGATTAGCTGATTTTTGTCTTTTTAAACATTATGTTCTAAGCAAAAATTTATTTCAAAACCTAAAACAATAAAGTGTTGAAAGCTGGGAGAAATGTATACATTTGAATTTAGAACTAAAAAAATAACATTACTAGAGGGAATAACATGCTCCAGCCCTATGAAACCTCCATCTACACACCAGGCCCATCTGACTTGCCTGAAGAGTCAAACTGAGATTGTGTGATGTTTTAAGAACCAAGGTTAAGACTTAGACACACTAAGAATGGTTTACATAAAGTTTCCATTGGATGATTCTGACTAAATACACTCTCTCACTCAGCAATCATGCTCACAATTATCCATCCCAATAAGTGGAGGCTTTGGGTATTCCAAACCAGTGTTTGATCTAATAGTTAATCATATATAAATTTGGAGAGCGTTACTAGAAAAATATCTTTTAAATTTTGCAGGCTACCTAGAAAGAAACGAGTCTCTAAGATGGAGTTTATATCACACTAGAAGTGTTGTAAGTTAGTAACAATAGAGGATTGAGGGTTTTAAAACCCTACATTTTACAACAATAAAATTATTTTAAATCCATGAGTTTATACTGATTCTAGTAAGATATAAAATTGGGAGGGAAAGCTTTTTTTTTTTTTAATAGAATGTCAACTCACAGACGTAGAAATATTGGCAGAATAGTACCATATAGCAGCCATCATTGTCATAAATAATTCAGACAAAATTCATAATTAGCTGAATTGCTGGTGAATACTTAGTGAGTTGGGGAAGATGGAATTTTCATAGACTCAAAGTATCTTCCCAGATTAATTCTTTAGGGAAGGATTATATTTTTAAACTGGAAAAATCTGGTAGACACCAGGCTAAGCAAATGACCAGAGTTAATGTTACTAA
The DNA here is from genome assembly GCA_917880005.1 of Nanger dama. NCBI lineage: Eukaryota > Metazoa > Chordata > Mammalia > Artiodactyla > Bovidae > Nanger > Nanger dama. The sequence goes on along the minus strand of CAKJTW010000264.1, from coordinate 14,279 downwards.
TAATGAACCTACTGACACCCTTGGCTTTTTTTTGTTGTTGTTTCTTTAAAAATTTATTTCATTGAAGTATAGTTGATTTACAGTGCTGTGGTAATTTCTGCTGTGATTCAGTTTACATATACATAGGTTCTTTCTCATTTTTTCCATTATGATTTATCACAGGATATTGAATATAGTTCACTGTGCTATAATGTAGAACCTTATTGTTTATCCATTCTATATATAAATAGTTCACATCTGCTAATCCCAAACTCTCAATCTATCTCTCTCCTACATTTCCTCTGCCTTGGCAACCACAAATCTGTTCTCTACTTCTGTGAGTCTACTTCTGTTTCGTAGATAAGTTCATTGTTGATCCTCATGGCTCTTGATGTGTGAGATAATGACAACAATATATCATTTCTGATTTTCTTGCCTGCCACCCGCCCCCCAGGCCCCACTAAGAAGAAGAAAGAATTTGTTATTGTTCAGTCATTGTCATGTCCGACTCTTTGTGACCCCATGGACTGCAGTAAGCCAGGCTCCTCTGCCTTTCACTATCTTCTGGAGTTTGCTCAGATTCATGTCCATTGAGATGGTGATGCTATCTCATTCTCTGCCACCATTTTTCTTTTTGCCTTCAGTCTTTTCCAGCATCAGAGTCTTTTCCAATGAGTTGGCCCTTTGCATCAGGTGGCCAAAGTGTCAGACCTTCAACTTCAACATCAATCCTTCCAATGAATTGTTGTTCAGTCACTCCCCAGGCATTGTAGCATGCCAGGCTCCTCTGTCCTCTACTGTCTCCTCAAATACATGTCCATTGAGTTGGTGATGCTATATAGCCATCTCATCCTCTGTTACTCCTTTATCCTTTCTTCTTCCATCTTTCTCAGCACTGGGGTCATTTCCAGTGAATCAGCTCTTTGCATCAGGTGGCCAGAGTACTGGAGCTTCAGCTTCAGCATCAGTTCTTCCAGTGAATATTCAGGGTTGATTTCCTTTAAAATTGACTGGTTGGAAGAGGAAAAAAGATGGCAGAGGAATAGGATGGGGAGAACACGTTCTCCCTCTCTACCTCATCAAAAGAACATTTCAACACTGAGCAAATTCCACAAAATAACTTCTGACTGCTGGCAGAGGACATCAGGCATCCAGCAAAGCAGATCATTGGCTTCAAAACCTGGTAGGAATTATTTTATTTTATTTTATTTTATTTTAAAGAACGAAGATAGAGACAAAGGAGGTAGGGAGGGAACCCCGGCACGGGAAGGGAATCCCGTCCCAGGAAGAGACTCTTAAAGAGAGAGGTTCCCTAAAATTGGGGAACTTTCTCACAGCTGTGCATGAGGCAAGCCCTGGAAGCACAGAGGGCAACATAACAGGGAAGGAAGAATAAATAAATAATTAAAACCAACAGATTACGAATTCAACAGTATAACCCCCAGCGGACAAGCAGCGCAAACGCCTGCGTCCGACAGCAGTGGGGGGTTGGGCAGGGAGGAGCGCGCCCGCGACAGTGCTTTCTAAGAATTGGGCCGCGGGAGATGTAGGCTGCAGGGCTTTTCTCGAGAATCGGGGCATAATGGGGCCAGAATCGGGGTCCGCGCGTGGATAGAATGAATTATCCCCGGACTAGCAAACGAGACTGGGGGATAACTAACACGCGAAATGCCCGAACATAAGGCACTGACAGGCCCGCGCCACAGAACAAAGGACGGATCGGAAGTAGCCAGCTGCAGACCATCCCCCACTGGCGACAGGCAGCCAGAGCCTGAAGCACGGGGAAGAGGGCAGTCGCAGCTCAAGAGAGACATTACCTACCAAATTGCAAGCGGGCCTCTTTGTTGAGACTTCTGGGGGTATCTGAGTGGTCATCATCTGCCTGAAAAAGAGCCCCAGAGGAGATCCCAGAAAATTGATCGACCCGCAAAGCCCAGAAGATGCAACAATAGTCCACACCAAACTCCCTAGCCACTCGGACTTGGAACCAAACCTGGCACCCGGAGGGGACTTCCTGAGCGCCAATCCTGAGCGGCTTAAACCGGGGAATTGCATGAAACATAGGCCAGGCCCCACACGGTTATCCCGCGGACTGGGAAGGGGCAAGCCCAGTGCAGAGCTCATCACCACCCTCCTGTGGCAAGACAGAAATCAGACACGGAAGAGACCAGCAAACAGAGGAAGTCAAACAGAGGGAGCTGCCTTGGTAGCGACCCCACACAGTCCTCAATGACAGAGAAAGCTTCAGATACGCCGTTTCTACTTTTATGATCAAAAAAATTTTTTTTGGGGGAGGGTGATGTGGAAGAGTGATTTTTTTTTTGAATTTTTTTTTCTTTCTTTAAAAATTATTTGTTTTTCCTTTTTAAATTTGTTTATCCTTTTCTTTTTCATGCTTTTTTCCCCTAAACTTCCTTAAATTTTAAGTCTTCTATATTTCTAGTTATTATTTTTATAACCAAATATTACTTTTAAAAAAAAAAAACCCTATCATTTAAGCAAACGCTGTATATAGTCTTCATGGTGAAGGAAGTTGTCTTTTAATAATTCTGGAGTCTTTTATTATATTTTACTTTTTTTTCCTTTTTCTCTATTTTTTTAAAGGTCTCTCTCCTTCTTCTTCTTCTCTTCAATAATCTGTCTTTGAAAATCCAATCTATACTCCAGTTTTTTAATCTTGGCATTTTGGTATTTGTTGCCAATTTTGTACTTTTAAAAACCTAATCCTCAGTACCCAGTTTTACATGAGTGCAAGACTACTGGCTTGACCACTCTCTCCACCTCTGGAATCTCTTTTCGCCACCAGGTGGCTTTTGTCTCCTCCCTCCCCCTCCCCCTCTCTACCCAACTCTATGAACCTCTGTGCGTCCCAGAAGGAGGAGAACTCTAAGGGAACTGGTCACTGGCCGGATCTGTATCCCTCCTTCCCATCTTTCTCTTTTATCCGCCTGTCCACCTCTATCTACTTCCTTCCTCTCCTCTTCCATGTATAACTCTGTGACTACCTCTGAGCGGTCCAGACTTCGGAGACACACACAAGAAAGTGGTTATGAGCTAACTTCCTTTTCCCTCTTTTGATTTCACCTCATCCCATTCCACTCACCCTCTAACTACTCCCTCCCTCTTCTCTCCTCCAAGTAACTCACCGATCCTCTAGGGACGACCCTCAAGGTGGAGAAACCTATCATCATTAACCTAGATATTTTAACATTAGTGCTGAATAGATGGAGGAAGCATGAGGCTATTCTAAAAATAAATCTGAAAACCAGAATCAGGAGGAGTAATTCCAAATCCTGAGATCATCAAAGAATTCCTGAATACAGGGAACATTATCCAATTAGAGCTCATCAAATGCCTTCATACCTATACTAAAATTGAGCACTGCCCAAGGGCCAACAAGCTCCAGAGCAAGACATACCACGCAAATTCTCCAGCAACACAAGAACAAGCCCCTGTGCTTCAATACATAGGCAACTCAAAATACTCCAAAACCACTGACGTCTCATAACCCATTACTTCACACGTCACAACACTCCAGAGAGAGGAAATCCAGATCTACCCACCAGAATTCCAACACAAGCCTCCCTGATCAAGAAACTTTGACAAGCCACTGAAATAACCCCAAACACAGAGAGGAAACTCTATAATAAAGAGAACTCCACAAATTCCCAGAATATAGAAAAGCCACCCCAAACGCAGCAATATAACCAGGAAGAAGAGACAGAGGAATTCCCAGCAGGTAAAGGAACAGGAGACATGCCCACCAAACCAAACAAAAGAGGAAGAGATAGGGAATCTACCTGAGAAAGAATTCCGAATACTGATAGTGAAAATGATCCAAAATCTTGAAATCAAAATGGAATCACAGATAAATAGCCTGGGGTCAAGGATTGAGAAGATGCAAAAAAGGTTTAACAAGGACCTAGAAGAAATAAAAAGAGTCAACATATAATGAATAATGTAATAAATGAGATCAGAAACACTCTGGAGGCTACAAATAGTAGAATATCGGAGGCAGAAGATAGGATTAGTGAAATAGAAGATAGAATGGTAGAAATAAATGAATCAGTGAGGGAAAAAGAAAGACGAATTAAAAGAAATGAGGACAACCTCAGAGACCTCCAAGACAATATGAAATGCTCCAACATTCGAATTATAGGAGTCCCAGAAGAAGAAGACAAAAGAAAGACCATGAGAAAATACTTGAGGAGATAATAGTTGAAAACTTCCCTAAAATGGGGAAGGAAATAATCACCCAAGTCCAAGAAACCCAGAGAGTGCCAAACAGGATAAACCCAAGGCGAAACACCCCCAAGACATATTTTAATCAAACTAACAAAGACCAAACACAAAGAACAATTACTAAAAGCAGCAAGGGAAAAACAACAAATAACACACAAGGGGATCCCCATGAGAATAACTGCAGATCTTTCAATAGAAACTCTTCAGGCCAGGAGGGAATGGCAAGACATACTTAAAGTGATGAAAGATAATAACCTTCAGCCAAGACTACTGTACCCAGCAAGGATCTCATTCAGATATGAAGGAGAAATCAAAAGCTTTCCAGACAAGCAAAAGCTGAGAGAATTCAGCACCACCAAACCAGCTCTCCAACAAATACTAAAGGATAGACTTTAGAAAGGAAACACAAAAAAGGACGTATAAACCCGAACCCAAAACAATAAAGTAAATGGCAACAGGAGCATACTTATCAATAATTACCTTAAAGGTAAATGGGTTGAATGCCCCAACCAAAAGGCAAAGACTGGCTGAATGGATACAAAAACAAGATCCCTATATATGCTGCCTACAAGAGACCAACTTCAAAACAACGGACACATACAGACTAAAAGTGAAGGGCTGGAAAAAGATATTCCATGCAAATAGAGACCAAAAGAAAGCAGGAGTAGCAATACTCATATCCGATAAAATAGACTTTAAAACAAAGGCTGTGAAAAGGGACAAAGAAGGCCACTACATAATGATTAAAGGGTCAATCCAAGAAGAAGATATAACAATTACAAATATATATGCACCCAACATAGGAGCACTGCAATATGTAAGACAAATGCTAACAAGCATGAAAGGGGAAATTAATAATAACACAATAATAGTGGGAGACTTTAATACCCCACTCACACCTATGGACAGATCAACTAAACAGAAAATTAAGAAAGAAACATGAAACGTTAAACGATACAATAGACCAGTTAGACCTAATTGATATCTATAGGACATTTCACCCCAAAACAATGAATTTCACCTTTACTCAAGTGCACACGGAACCTTCTCCAGAATAGATCACATTCTGGGTCATAAATCTAACCTTGATAAATTCAAAAAAATTGAAATTATTCCAAGCATCTTCTCTGACCATAATGCACTAAGGTTAGATCTCAATTATAGGATAAAAACTATTAAAAATTCCAACATTTGGAGGCTGAACAACACCCTACTGAATAATCAACAAATCACAGAAGAAATCAAAATATGCATCGAAACGAATGAAAATGAAAACACAACAACACAGAACCTTTGGGACACTATAAAAGCAGTCCTAAGAGGAAAGTTCATAGCAATACAGGCATACCTCAAGACACAAGAAATAAGTCAAATAAATAACCTAACTCTACACCTAAAGCAACTAGAAAAGGAAGAAATAGAGAACCCCAGAGTTAGTAGAAGGAAAGAAATCCTAAAAATTAGGGCAGAAATAAATGCAAAAGAAACAAAAGAGACCATAGCAAAAATCAACAAAGCAAAACGCTGGTTCTTTGAAAGGATAAATAAAATTGACAAACCATTAGCCAGACTCATCAAGAAACAAAGAGAAAAAAATCAAATCAACAAAATTAGAAATGAAAATGGAGAGATCACGACAGACAACTCAGAAATACAAAGAATCATAAGAGACTACTATCAGCAATTATATGCCAATAAAATGGACAACTTGGAAGAAATGGACAAATTCTTAGAAAAGTACAATTTTCCAAAACTGAACCAGGAAGAAATAGAAAATCTTACCAGACCCATCACAAGCATGGAAATGGAAACTGTAATCAGAAATCTTCCAGCAAACAAAAGCCCAGGTCCAGACGGCTTCACAGCTGAATTCTACCAAAAATTCCAAGAAGAGCTAACACCTATCTTACTGAAGCTATTCCAGAAAATTGCATAGGAAGGTAAACTTCCCAAACTCATTCTATGAGGCCACCATCACCCTAATACCAAAACCTGACAAAGACACCACAAAAAAGAAAACTACAGGCCAATATCACTGATTAACATAGATGCAAAAATCCTCAACAAAATCCTAGCAATCAGAATCCAGCAACACATTAAAAAGACCACCCACCATGACCAAGTGGGCTTTATCCCAGGGATGCAAGGATTCTTCAATATCTGCAAGTCAATCAATGTAATTCATCACATTAACAAACTGAGAAATAAAAATCATATGATTATCGCAATAGATGCAGAAAAAGCCTTTGACAAAATTCAGCATCCATTTATGATAAAAACTCTCCAGAAAGCAGGAATAGAAGGAACATACCTCTACATAATAAAAGCTATATATGACAAACCCACAGCTAACATTATCCTCAATGGCGAAAAATTGAAACCATTTCCCCTAAAGTCAGGAACAAGACAAGGGTGTCCACTTTCACCACTACTCTTCAACATCATACTGGAAGTTTTGGCCACAGCAATCAGAGCAGAAAAAGAAATACAAGGAATCCAAATTGGAAAAGAAGAAGTAAAACTCTCACTGTTTGCAGATGACATGATCCTCTACATAGAAAATCCTAAAGACTCGACCAGAAAACTACTAGAGCTAATCAATGAATATAGTAAAGTTGCAGGATATAAAATCAACACTCAGAAATCCCTTGCATTCCTATACACTAATAATGAGAAAGTAGAAAAAGAAGTTAAGGAAACAATTCCATTCACCATTGCAACGAAAAGAATAAAATACTTAGGAATATTCCTACCTAAAGAAACTAAAGACCTATATATCGAAAACTATAAAACACTGATGAAAGAAATCAAAGAGGACACTAATGGAGGAATATACCATAATCTTGGGTTGGAAGAATCAATATAGTGAAATTGAGTATACTACCCAAAGCAATCTACAGATTCAATGCAATTCCCATCAAGCTACCAGCAGTATTTTTCTCAGAACTAGATCAAATAATCTCAAGATTTGTATGGAAATACAAAAACCTCGAATAGCCAAAGCAATCTTGAGAAAGAAGAATGGAACTGGAGGAATCAACTTGCCTGACTTCAGGCTCTACTACAAAGCCACAGTCATTAAGACAGTATGGTACTGGCACAAAGACAGAAATATAGATCAATGGAACAAAATCGAAAGCCCTGAGATTAACCCACACACCTATGGACACCTTATCTTCGACAAAGGAGGCAAGAATATACAATGGAGTAAAGACAGTCTCTTTAACAGGTGGTGCTGGGAAAACTGGACAACCACTTGTAAAAGAATGAAACTAGACCTCTTTCTAACACCATACACAAAAATAAACTCAAAATGGATTAAAGATCTAAATGGAAGACCAGAAACTATAAAACTCCTAGAGGAGAACATAGGCAAAACACTCTCCGACATAAATCACAGCAGGATCCTCTATGATCCAACTCCCAGTATACTGGAAATAAAAGCAAAGATAAACAAATGGGATCTAGTTAAAATTAAAAGCTTTTGCACCACAAAGGAAACTATAAGCAAGGTGAAAAGATAGCCTTCTGAATGGGAGAAAACAATAGCAAATGAAACAACTGACAAACAACTAATCTCAAAGATATATAAGCAACTTATGCAGCTCAACTCCAGAAAAATAAATGATCCAATAAAAAAAATGGGCCAAAGAACTAAATAGGCATTTCTCCAAAGAAGACATATGGATGACTAACAAACACATGAAAAGATGTTCAACATCACTCATTATCAGAGAAATGCAAATCAAGACCACAATGAGGTACCATTTCACGCCAGTCAGAATGGCTGTGATCCAAAAGTCTACAAGCAATAAATGCTGGAGAGGATGTGGAGAAAAGGGAACCCTCTTACACTGCTGGTGGGAATGCAAACTAGTACAACCACTATGGAAAACAGTGTGGAGATTCCTTTAAAAATTGCAAATAGAACTGCTTTATGACCCAGTAATCCCACTGCTGGGCATACACACCGAGGAAACCAGAACTGAAAGAGACACATGTACCCCAATGTTCATTGCAGCGCTGTTTATAATAGCCAGGACATGGAAGCAACCTAGATGTCCATCAGCAGATGAATGGATAAGAAAGCAGTGGTACATATACACAATGGAGTACTACTCAACCCTTAAAAAGAATAAATTTGACTCAGTTCTAATGAGATGGATGAAATTGGAACCGATTATGCAGAGTGAAGTAAGCCAGAAAGAAAAACACCAATACAGTATACTGACACATATATATGGAATTTAGAAGACAGTAATGATGACCCTATATGTGAGACAACAAAGAGACACAGAGGTACAGAGTGGACTTTTGGACTCTGAGGGAGAGGGAAAGGGTGGGATGGTTTGGGAGAATGGCAATGAAACATGTATATTTTCCTGTAAGAAATGAAGCACCAACCTATGTTCAATGTAGGATGCAGGATGCATGGGGCTGATGCACAGGATGATTCAAGTAGAGGATGTGGGGTGGGAGGTGGGAGGGGGCTTTGTCATTGGGAGATTGTGTTCACCTATGGCTGATTCGTGTCAATGTATGGCAAAACAAATACAGTATTGTAATTTAAAAAAATAAATAAATTTAATTAATTTAAAAAATAAAATAAAATTGACTGGTTGGATCTCCTTGCAGTCCCAGGGACTCTCAAAAGTCTTCAATACCACAGTTCAAAGCATCAGTTATTTGGTGCTGAACCTTCTTTATGGTCCAGCTCACACATCCGTTCACATCTACTGGAAAAACCATAGCTTTGACTATACAGACCTTTTTCAGAAAAGCGATGTCTCTGCTTTTCAATATGCTGTCTAGCTTTGTTTTCCTTCCAAGGAGCAAGTGTCCTTTTAATTTCACAGCTGCATTCACCATCTGCAGTGATTTTGGAGCCCAAGAAAATAAAATCTGTCACTACCTCCACTTTTTCCTTTTCTATTTGCCATGAAGTGATGGAATCTGATGTCATGATCTTAGATTTTTAAATGGTGACTTTCAAGCCAGTTTTTTTCATTCTCCTTTTTCATCCTGAGGCTCTTTAGTTCCTCTTCACTTTCTGCCGTTAGAGTGGAATCATCTGCCTATCTGAGGCTGTTGATATTTCTCCCAGAATCTTGATTCTAGCTTGTGATTCATCCAGCCTGTCATTTACATGATGTACATATAAATTAAGTAAGCAGGGTCACAATAACTCTACATATAAGTTAAATAAGCAGGGTGACAATATACAGCCTTGTCATACTCCTTTTCCAATTTTGACCCAGTCAATTGTTCCACATCTGCTTCTAACCGTTACTTCCTGACCTGCATGTAGGTTTCTCAGAAGTCAGGTAAGGTTATCTGGTATTCCCATCTCGAAGAATTTTCCAGTTTGCTGTGGTGCACCCATTCAAAGGTTTTAGTGTAGTCAATAAAGCAGAAGTAGATGTTTTACCTGAGTAGAGACCATATGGACTTCCTGGCACTTTATAGGAAAATTCTGCCCACCCCTGCTCTAGGGCTCTGCCATTCTAAGCACAGCCTGTGGACCAGCAGTATCAGCTTGCCCTGGGAAGCTGCTAAGAAAATGGAATCTTGTCTCTACCCCAGACCCACTGACTCAGAATCTCCAGATCCCAGGTGAATCCTGCTAACATTACAGTTTAATAAGTGCTACTTTAGGAGGCCCTGCTCAGGTCATCCTGTGGTTGCACCCTCCCCCAGGTGCAGACAGCCAGAGAGGACCAGGGGTGTGGCCACCTGGGCCCGGCACCCTCCAGGCCGAGCTCTGAGCACCTGGACCTTAGAATTCCTGCCCAAACCCGTGATGGAATCCACTGGGTTATTTATCAAAAGTTAAATTCCCAGGGCCCCTGGATCAGATCTTTGGGGCTGGAGCCTAGGACTCTGCATTCTGACTCCTTCCCTTTTGACTCTGATCCACAACACAACTACAGGAGCACTTGTAATGGTGGGAGGTGGGGCGGTGTGGAGAGGAGCTCCCAAAGGACAGGAAGCATCAGAGTAAAGAGAGGAGGTCCCAGGTCAAAGGAAGGTGCCAATCACCAGCTCACACCTTCCTGCTTCTCTCCTGATTCTTCTCACAACCTGGCCTGAAACTTGGCCTGACCCCCACCCCCAGGAGCTGGCTGCAGGAGGAACTGCCAGAATGGGGCAAGAGTGTCTTCCTGCTGACCGTGGGGCTCTAGGGGCTGCCCTGCAGAAGGAGGGATCCAAATCAGGGCAATAGGAGTATAGGGGCTGTGGGCACCTGGAGGGACCACATGGACCCACCCACAACATCAGGATGAAGTCGCTGAGCATATCTTTTGGGCAGGGAGACCTCCTGGTCCTGCTGGGACATGGATGGGGCTGGGACACTGTGTGGTCCTATTAGGGCTCAGAAGCTGCATCTGTCAGTTAAGAGTCTATGACATTGATCAAGGTCCTTAAGCTCTATAGGCTTGTTTCCTTGTCTCTGAGATGGGGATCCTAATACCCTCTGAGCTTGCATTAAACTTAAATGTGATAAGTTAAAGCACATCCTGCCACACAGAGAAGAATAAGGGGCTGTTGCTATTTATTATGAAGCTTGTCACCTTACACCTCTGCACTTCCTGATGCCTGATATCATAGGCACTTGTCACTGGCTCATAAGACCAATTTCCTCAAACTGCAGGCACAGGAAGGCTCCAGTTACAGGCATGTGCCAGACCATGCTTGGCCAGTGACCTCAGGCTTCCTGAGCTTTTCTGCTCAGTAGTGATTCCTAAAGTTACTGCCAAGATGCTCATCACATAGTTTCCATGATTTCCCTCCCAGCAAGCCACAGTTTGAGAATCATGTTCTTAGGGTTGTGCTGAACTAAGGCCAGGATTTTATGAAACTTCTTTCCTTGTGGCTTAGCTGGTAAAGAATCTGCCTGCAATGCAGGAGACCTTGGTTCGATTCCTGGATTGGGAATATCACCTGGAGAAGGGAAAGGCTACCCACTCCAGTATTCTAGCCTGGAGAATTCCATGGATGCTATAGTCCATGGGGTCTCAAAGAGACAGGACTGAGTGACTTACTTTCACTTTTTTCCAGGTACAACTATGCCATACTGAAAACTACAACCAGGGAGCAGCAGAATCCAGGCATCCAGGTGAGCAAAGGGGAAAGGCCATGGAATGTGCATCTGGTAGGCCACACAGGAAACTAGAAGGGTGGGAGGCCCTAGCATCACCCTTCCAATCTACTCCACCCTCCACACACAGGAAACACACACTCCTGCTTCTGCAGAATCACCTATTCACGTTTACTGTTTCTTTCTCTAGGTACAGTTCTTTAAGGCTTCCCTGGTGGCTCAGACAGTAAAGAATCTGCCTGCAATGCAGGGGACCTGGGTTCGATCCCTAGGTCGACATCTCCAGACTTTCTCTCTTCTCTCCAGCCTGAGCTCCAATGTTTTTTAATCCCTTTCAGTTCCTTGAATCTACCAACCTCTCCTTTCTTCTGGATCTTTGGGCCCATCTTTCCACTGCCTGGAACCTCCCCTCTGTCTTTTATTGACTGACTGTTACTCTCAGTCACAAGTGAAACATGGGTCTGCCAAGCAGGACTCCTCCTCCATGAGATGAGACCCCCATCTCCCTGTCCCCTCTCCTGACTCTCCTGTGTTCATTCCTTTCTCATCTCTATCCTCCTTCAGCCTGGAAGGGCGGCAGCTGTGTCTCCCTTCAGGGAGCCCAGCACCTGTCTGGAAGCCTGGCCCCACAAGAGGGCTCAGCTACTTCAGCTAGACTTTGAAAGCACCCCAGGCTGTAGGTGAACAACTTTCCAGTCCAAAATGCTTCTTTTTCCCCTTGAATTGGGGACTTAGTGGCTAATAAATTTCAGATGTGGTAGGGGAGGACATCAGAGTAAGGACACATGTATGACTTATATAGAAGACAGTTGGAAAGAGAGAAGGAAGAAAAGAACTTGCTAGTTCAGGAAAAGCCTGGCCGGCAGCCAGTTACTGTGATTTGCACAAAGCCTGTTCTGTATGTGTGAAGGGTCTCCCAGGATGAATGTGCCATGGAGACGTTTCCTGAGGGCTCACTCTGGATATTCTGACATGTTGAGGCTCTGAAGTCACAGCTGTGAATGGAAACTGAACTTGAGGGAAACACGTCTTGTGCCTCTTTGTATACATAAATGGTTGCTACTCTCCACCCCAAAAGACATCACACATTTTATAGTGTCCAGATCTCTCATCCCCTCCCAGGGTAGGGAAGGACATGGATATCACTTAGTCCTATCTTTCAGCCTCTGCAAATTCTTCCGTCATCTTCCCCGAAGAGCAGGGCTGAAGCTAAGAGAAGGCTTGTTTTGTCTCCATCACCAGCCCCCTGACTGTGTGAATGAGCCCGTGACTAAGAGGTGGGGAGGAGAGTGAGATGAATGAGTGCCCTCTAGACCCAGCTGGCTCTCCCCTACCCTGCCCCCAGCACCTCCACTCTTCTGTTCCCTCTGCCCTTAGACTTCCCCTCACATCCATTTAGGTCTTCCCAGAATTCTATCTTCCCAGCCCAGAGATCAAACCTGGGTCTCCAGTGTTTCAGGCAGATTCTTTACCATTTGAGTAACCAGGAAGGTGGCACCCCACCTGAGAATCATGAAAGAGAAGAGTAGAAAAAGCTGGGTTAAAATTCAACATTCAAAAAACTAAGATCATGGCATCCAGTCCCATTACTTCATGCAAATAGAGTGGGGGCCTCTGAAGGAGAAAATGCTCTGATGCTGTTGGTTCCTGGGTCTAGTGTGAGCCTGTGTCTCCTGGACAATGGATTTCCCTCAAGAATCCCACCTCTGAGAGGTTCCTGGCTGTTTCTTGATAGAACAGATGGTCTACACACCTCACCTGGCTTCTATAAGGGTGGAGGGAGCAATGAGTTTCAAGGGTAAGCATCACGTTTCAAGGAAACAATGCAGACCACACCTGAATTTAAGAATCAAACATTTTTCTTGGCTAGTCTATTGCTTCTCCCCTTATCTAAGTCTCTAAGAGAATCCCACTGTTATTGGGCAGAAGAGGGTTTGATTTCTTCCTGTTTTGTCATCTACGCTGCTGAGTCAGACCTTAGAAAGGGTCCTTCTGCCAGGAGTCACTTGCACCCATAGAATGAGAAGTTTGATTCAGAACGAGAGAAGAGCTTTATTCCCAATACAGCGTGAGAGGTAGGAGTTTGGCCTAGAGCACCTGCTCTCCCCCAAACCAGCAGGGCTGTTTCATATGATTCCTGTCAGCTGGGAGGGGGCGAGGTTCTCCCAGGAGGGCTCAGCTGTGCTGCTTGAAGCTCCAGATCACAGTGCAGGGTGCGGCATTTCTGTGCACAGCCCTCAGAGCTAAGGTGTGGCCATTTCGCATCAGGGCGTCTGGTCTGAAGGCTGGGTGCAAGGCCTCTGCAGGGAGGCACTCTGTGAGCAAGTGAAGCTCAGCTCAGCACAAAGAAAAAAAAAAAGGTTAGACTATTTGATGAGCAGATTCTGTGCCCTCTCTCCACAAACTGTTGATGGGCTTTGCAGTGACACATCCCTCCTCTGTGCCCATCCTTCTTGTCCTGAAGGTGCAGGTCCAGCTCCTGTAGCTGCTTCTTGCTGAGTGTGGGGTCGTCTGGCCCTGGAGAAGAACAGAGACTTCTCTCACCACCTGTGGATGCGTCTGGTGCCCCTGGGCCTCAGCCCCTAACTGCTCTGTCCCTGAGAGACAGCCGTCTGGAGTTTTCTAGATTCTGAGGGTCATGGAAAGGTCCAGGAAAGGACAAACTCAGTGCGGCTCATGTGGCCCCATCTCCTGACCCCAGATTGCTCTCCAGATCAGACTGCCTGGTGTCTGCAGCCCAGTGTCCATCTACACCTCCTTCAGCGAGGCTATGTGCATCCTAGTGAAAATAGCTCCACATGCTGCCCAGTGTGCAGACCCCTCCCACGGCCGCGAATGGATGACTAGAGGCAACTTGGTCCCCAGGACCATCCCAGCCAGGGAGGCAGTGAGCTTATGTCACACTAGAAGCCCAGGTGGGGTCCGTCAGCCAGCATCGCATGGGTGGCTGTTACCTTTT